>JAQGCR010000045.1:0-11931 GCA_034699895.1 Chamobates voigtsi
TCTCAAAAATCTGAAAATTTATTTAACATTAAATTAGATAAGAATATAAGGAATGGCTTAATATAAGGGGTGACTCACATTGCAGACTGACTTCGATGACATTCGCTGTCTTCGATCTTAGGCTCAGGACTCGGTCCACGAGTGAGTATTGGTGTCGGTTCAATCTCTTCCTCTTCATGTGGGTGTCGCTCCTGATGCCGATCTTCGTGTCGATCGCGATGTCGTTCCATATCTCGATTGGAAACACCACTCATATCATATTTGGATTCGTGTTTGGAGTGATGGGAAGAGCCTGAGTATTGCGAAGGAGAGTGTGATATACGACTCCCTTGTGATGTGATCGGAGATTTTGACTTTGAAACGTTCATATCTCGAGGGTTTGAGTGGACCGGCATTTGTGGTCCGGGACCCATCATAGGAGGGGCGAAAGGATTTGCTCCAAAACTCAGGTGAGGCGGTGGAAGACAACGAGACGAATAGGGAGACCATGAAGTGGGGAAGTATGGGGCCATCGATGGCATTGAAGGAGGCATCAGATGAGGGGAAAGGGTTGGAGACACCATTGAAGTATGGCTTTGAATATTAGCCAAATGATTATTGGGATGAACTGCTGATGAGGTCACTGCTGGCAGTCTTTGCTCCATAGGAGTTCCCGAAGTCGAGTATGAACTTTGAAACAATGATTCGGCGCTCGATATGGAAGACGTGATCGGAATAGAAATATTCGGTGATTTCGATATAGAAGTAATGTTTGGAGAAAATGATGGTTTGGGTGAAGAGAATCGTTCTTTGGTTGCCTTTTGAATAAACGGCAAATCATTTGGATTTGTCATCAGTTCTTTGTGGGACTCGTTTCCACTCATTTCAATGGATGAGTTGTGAGGCGACAAAGAGGCCATTCGATGAGGAATAACACCCATCGATTGAGAGCCCATAAATGGAAACATTCTATCATTGATTGGAGACGAGGATGTGGTCGGACCCACCACCACATGAGAAGAATGCGATGGCGGCGGAGATTTCGGGTAATTTATTTCTTCTTTGATTCTCATTAGAGGAGGAGTGGAGACAACGCTTTGTTTTTGGTTGGGAGGCGTTTGGCCTAAAGTGTCGGCGCTGTTCGCCACTAATGAAGATATTGGATAAATTGGAGGCGACTTCGGAGAAGAAGGCGGTTCCAACTTTGGAGTTATCAACTGATCCGATGGAGAATTTGGTTCAGCACTAACTATTGGAGTGACATTACTTTCATTGTTCAGCACTTCTTCCGTTTTAATAATTTTCGATTTGTTGTCTTCGCTTTCATTATCAACGCTTCCAACAACTGGTTCGTCGGCAGCAATGGTTTCAGCTTCTGCTTGACATCTGTCAACACTGTCTTCTTTGTCTTCATTTTGTGTGCTTTCCGTTTGAGAAGCATTTGGAGAATTAGTTGGACTTATATTCTCCGTATTATTAGTTTCTTCGCTGACATTATCTTTAAGATTACTGTCATTACACAAAACAGAAGAATCAGTTTCAGCAATAAATGAATCCGAAGAAGGGTTCTGGTCTTGAATTCCATTTTCTTCAGCGTTTGATTTCTTGCGTTTATTTGCTGTCAATTCATCATTAATTTCATCAAATTCTGTGGTTTCGGAACCAATCCTTTTCTTAGGATTTGATTCATTGTTTGAAGTCTTTGTTTCACTTTTAGAGGAATTCTCCCAATTGTTTTGCGGAGATTTTTGATCACTTTTGTTGATCACCGGTTCAGTCCTTTCGGGACTATTTGGTTCCGAAGATTTGGTTCGATTGGAATCTTTATTTTTGTCTTTACTTCTTCGAGTTCTCATATTATGCTTTCCATTAGTAATGGATTCATCTTCTGATTTGAACACAAATTGTGTCGCCGTTTGCTGTGTTGGCGATGAAATCAATTGTGGTGTCTGTGCAACGATCTGTTGCGGCGGTGGGACTGGGCTTTGGATTTGCGTTGGATTTGAGACCTGTATCGGAAGTTCTCCGAACTTTTTGTGAAATGTTTTGCATTCATTGCATAATAAAGTATTTTCTTTGCCGGCGCTCTTGTTTTGGTGCCACTCCTTAGAAGAAGTGGCCAAACAATGGTTGCAGACATTAGCGCTAACATCTCTGGAGTCAGAGTCATCTGAGTCATCGTCTTCACTGTCACTCATTTCCATAAGTGAGTCAGTATTGGGGGTGACATTCAAATTGCTTTGTTTTCCGCCGCCCGTCGAAGAAGAGGCACGAATTCGACGTAAAACACATTGTCTTCGATGTCTTCGGTGCGGTCGAGTAGTGGCCGCCTGAGGAGTCTTCTTCCACAAGTAGTAAAACTCAACCAAATCCGCCTAAATATTAACAAATCAATTGATTGAAGTAAAAGAGAAATCTAAATAACTGACCACTTCTTTATGTGAGAGCAGTTCTCTTCTAATTTTGAAGAAATTCTTCCCGTATTGACGCAAACCCTTCACAAAACGTTTCTGATATCAAATTGAATCAAAATTATTAAAAATAGAATCAAATCATCGAAAAGATGATTACCTGTTCTTCTTCTGACCACTTTTTGTCAATACCTTTAGGAATAGGACTCTTAACGAGAGCCTGAAGTGCTTTTCCGGTGTCGTAATTGCTTTCGTGAAGCTTTCAATTTGAAAATTATGTTAAAATCAAATCAATTCGCAATAAAATTAATACCAATTCGAGTGCATTGATAGTCGTGTCGTCGCGAGAGGCGGCCAAACAGCCGTCTTCCGCAGAGCCTCCGTCGCACATTCCAGCGAATGCGGCCATACTTCGGGCGGCCCTTAAGTACATCATAAGGTCACAGTCGGGGACGCCAGGAGCCCACCGCAACTCTTCAAGAGTTTCACATTTTTCTGGCATTTCTTTGGGCATTACATCCAGTTTACAGTCGGGAAGCCTCGCCTGATGGCTGGGCCCTACCCTTATCTCTCCCTGAGTGCTCGCCAGCGCTTATCGGATAATCTTAAGTATCGTTTGACTCATTAAAAAAAATTACTTAAACACTGATTGCGTTACCTTTGAGTTAATTTTGAGATAATTGCGATATTTTAAAGAAAACCATTCAATAAGTTCTGTGAAGTCTTCATCTTTTCAAACAAATCATTAATTGAGTGTTAATTGAGTTTTATATAAATTAACAAAACATTTGAAAAACAGTGAATTTTTCATTTCTCTCATTAAATGTTATTTCAATACTCATTATTTGCATAATTAAAGACAAATCAAATATATTTACATTAATTGAGAAAAATGTTTGCAAAACTATTGCGAAAACATTGCTATTATTCGCCTAATTATTATTGAATTGAAATCAATTTAACAAATATTAGACTAAAAACTATTAAAAGATTTCATTTAATGGTATTTTGATTTTGTTAATCAAAACTCAAATTTATTTGATTGAAATTAACTCAATTTTGAGTCTTGGGATCAAATGAGTGACATTTAATTAAAATAATGGACACATAGATTACTTACTCAAGTGATTAATTGATGGCAAAACTGATCACAAATTAAAATTTGAAAAATAATTTGATTTTCAAATCAAAAACTGATTGAGTTTGAGATGAATTTGAAGTAATTTTATTAAAAATCAACTAATTGTCGACATTTCATGTATTTGTGATTTTAAAAGATGTCATTTTCACCAAATTGTGATAATTAGGTAACAATTAAGACAAAAATTATGATAATTAATGTTTAAATGAATGCGATTTGTGTTGTGTTTGAAGACAACACCTTTTCATAGGTTTCAGACATATTAAGCACTCGTCAGGAGATTAACTCAAACCCAACACTCAGAGCAGTCCATTCCATCTTTAAGGGGAACCACATCTCAAACACATCCCAATTCATAACTTTTGACACTCTGACGGATCTACTGCTCTATACAACCAATAGAGACTACCATAACCTCACCTCACCTATCACATAAAAGAAGGACATCAAATTATTAATTTAAATTATTGCTAGTATCTATTCTTGATTTTATGTAATTCCATTAATTTAAAATCTAATTGATTAAGGTACTCAAATAATCAATAAAGGTTAGCTATTAATTTTTAATCAATTTTTTTATTTGTCCATGCTCAAATTTTCTTTAGTTTTGCATTTTTGAGTGATAACCAAAAACCTAATAAATTGACAAAATTTAGATTATTTGAAATTTTCACTCTCGCTATCGATCTCTAAAATCATTGATTTACTTAACACTTAAAGACCATGAGGGAATATTATCAGTATTATATAACTAACTTGCTATATTACTTAAAAATTATAAATTTCCGAGCTTGGATCTTTTTTGACTTTTACCTTCCTCGATATTAAAAAATGAAAAATATATATGAAAAATACTTTTGATCATTTTCTATGGTCGGGAAATATTATTCCCTCATGGTCTTTCATGTAGGTATTTTCACACGGCCTTTTAAGTGTTAATTAACTAAAAACAATCTTGCTAACTTTAATTTTCAAGTTAAACTTAGAGTTAAGTTTCTAACAAAATTAAAATTCAAAAAAGAATTAAATTGGTATTAATTTTGATTAAAAGCAGTTTTATTTTTATTAGAAAGAAATCGTTTAAAAAATTGTAAAAATTATGAAGAATTGAATAATTATTATACAAATGTTATACAAATAGTTTGTAATGACCTGAGAATCGATTCAATTATTTTTTGTTTAATTATTCTAAAAATTAAGAAAAATAGCGTAAAATCATAACTAAAACTATTATAAATCACATAAGATTTGAGCACAACTTCTAAACAAAGAAAAATAACGATATTAACTAAAATAGCTTACTCAAATTAGCTAGTACATGTATAACATTCAAATTATATTAACAATCAATATTCAAACTTAATGTAACACTTCTTTAAATATTTCTCTCAATTGATAGAAAACATAACAATATTTTACTTGGTTAAATAACTTATTAACTTAATTATCTTGCAACAACTCAAAATATTCAGACTCGATGCTTTTTTAAAAAGTTTTGAATGAATTTATGATATGTTAAGAAATGGTTGTAAAATGACTAAGGTCAGTTATTTTTCATCGACAACAATACTCTCAAATTTTTACCAAAAACTATATTCTAATTATTATATTTGTACCAAATCTGTAACAAATCTATTAAAAAGATATAGATTACAGGTATTATGAATAACCTAGAGTTATATGGAGAGTAGCATGGTGCAATTTATAACTAACAAAAAACTTTTCTAATATTAAATAAATAATAACAATAATAATAATAACAATAAAATGAATTTGTTTTATATATGAATATTGTATTAATTTTATGGATAATCAAATTGTGTATAATTATGATTGGAAAGGCATGAGTTGCCATATGAAGAGTGCGCCCTCATAATTGGTTGAGACCAACATTTTTTCATTGTAAAGAAACCTGACTTCAGTGACACTCCCACCTCCCTGTCTATACTCGAAGAATCCGGCCTTAAATCAAATCATTGTTAACTTAATATTGTTTTCAATGCTTTAAATGTTATTTGACTTACCTTTGAATCAGAAGATGGATACGAGAAAAGCCTTAAGAATCCGTCCTCATCACCACTAACCAAATATTTACGAGAAGGAGAGCAGTGACAGCTCAGGTTAACCACATCATGCAAATAGCGGTTGTCCCAAATTCCTGTAATTCAGCGACAATTCATTTAAGTTTATCACAAAACAATATTTAATAAAATATAATAGGTTAGATTTAGTATTATTCTGTAATCACCTCGAACATCTTCGCCCCCACTGCAGTTGGGGTCGTACCAAATAATATCGTTGACATCTGACACTCCTTTCATATATCGACAATTTGGTAAATCCCCTGAAAATCAAAACATTTTTAACAACACTTCTATTATTTAATGGATTTTAAGACATACAGAGAAGAAGTTCCTGAAAATTGTCTGAAAAACAAACAAATAATTGAATTCCAAATCTCTCTAACAATATATTAAGTATTACTTTCATTAACCGAAGTTAAGACAAATTGGCTGTCAATAGACCACTGGAGGCTCAGAATAGCAAACGGACCCTAAAATTGAAATATTTATCTGAACTTAATATATGATTCAATTAAGTGATAAACAAATTAATTATTCAGAGATTTTAATAAAAGAACATTACTTTCAAAACCGAGACTTTTTCATAAGCATATCCATTGTCGAGAGCGGGTAATATATAAAGGATGCCGTCCTGACATCCGGCCGCTAAAAGGTCACCATCGGGTGAATAGGACAGACATCCGATACAAACTTTAGATACTGGAAGCTGAGAAACTATGTTTCCATCGGCTGTACTCATAATGAAAATGGTCCCTGCTACAGAACCGATGGCCAATACTTCACCGCTCGGGTGAACTGAAGCCGAAACACATTGAGTCTAAAATTTATTTAAAATTCAGTTAAATCTCTGAAAATTGTAATCATTAATACTTCAGTTGTTGTCCTCCAAATCAGATTAGAGTCACTCCATTTACATATCTTCTGGTCGAGTGCAGAGCTGTATACAAATTCATATTTTGGATCGACTGCCAGTCCTCGCACTGCCATCGAATGTCCCTTTGGTTACAGTTATAAAAAATTAAATTAAAATTTAATACAATTTTAAATCGGTTTAATCTTTAGTTAATTTTTACTAATATTTGAGATATACCTCAAATATGACCGTATAGTTAGTTGCTTGAAGTGCAGACCCTCTAAGAATAAGGTTCATGGTCGTTCCAATATAAAGTTCAATTGAATCATTTTCACGCTCGTGGTTGAAGACTCTGGTTATGGCACTGATTGAGCCACTCGTTGGCGGAAGCTTTTCATATAAACAACAAATTTATATAATTATAAATTATCAAGATAGGTTTAAAGAAAATTTTGAAACAAAAAAGCTAACTTTCTATTGGAATGGAAAGTCAAATGAGTGGGGAATTACTTATTAAATAATTGACAATAAAATGAGAGGAAATTCAAAATAAAGAAATGTTTGTCAAATACTTTGATAGCATTGAGAAGTCGGAACTGTTCGTCGTTGACGTCCCACGTCTTGACTGTTCCGTCGATGTCTCCACTGATAAGTATATTGTTTTGTAATAACTGAAGACAAGTCAACGATTGCTAACAAATTTCAATAATTAAAATCAATTGATTGACAATTGAATAAAGTATGTCATACGTCGTGTCCCTTCACTTCTTTGACAACAAACTCGAGAATTCCATTTTCATCTTCGAGTGGCGCCCAAATGGTGAGCGTTCCGGTGGTATCGCCGGTCAATAGGCTGTGATCCGGCAGAAAATCGACGCAATTTATTGATTTGGCGGCCTTTGAGTCCTATTTACAAAATATTTAAATTCAAATTCTTTAAATATTTATATATTACGGGTTTTATGGCCGTCCGACTGTCTATAGTTCCGTCGCGTCTTCGCTGCCAAACACTTAAATGTTTGTTTCCGTACGAAACCATTATATCGTCTTCTGATTGATGAAAAGCGCCCCCTCTTACAGTCTCCCCTCCCCTTAATTCTTTCTGTTAATAAAACAATTTGTATTTCTGAATAATATCTTTAAATATATTTTATAAATATAGATACCTTTGAGCTAGCTACAATTGTTGAATTTTTCCAGTCCCAGACCGTAAGAGTAAGACTGTCTTCACTGTTGAGAACCATTAATGAGCCCTAAATTTCAAACAATTGTCAAAAATTATTCAAAATTTGTTTTGAAAAATACTTGTATTGAAAAATCCAAATCAGTTACAACGGATCCGAATATATTATTTGTGAGCACAGCATAAGTTCTCAAATCTTTGGCCGACCAAACTCTAATCACCTGTTGTTTCACATATAATTATTTGGTTTAAAAGTAATCAAGGTAAGAATTTTGTAAAAATTAAAATTAAGGCAATATTCTAACCGCAAAGGGTTCTCCTTTGCCCGCCTCCTGAGCTGTTGCTATAATATTGCGAGTATTTCTGACCGCCATTCTGTTCAACAAAATTTTCATTAATTATAATTGAATTAAATTTTAAGATTTACGACCGGTTTATATCATTTGTGTGTTGAGTATATAAGCGTTGAATATTATGATCAGGGTCCCATAAAATAGCAGCCGATCCCACAAAGTAGGCTAACTGTCCGTTACCCAGGCTAAATAAATTGTTGGTTCCTTTGGCGCCATTGAATCCATGCCTTCAAATAATTGATTTTTAAAAACAGATATTTGTGTTCATAAGACTTACACCCATTTGAGTCTAAGATATTTGTCGGGAATATCCGTCCCATCCCTTAAGTTTTCAATCGGGTCTTTAGATTCATTAATCGCTAGTTTTTTAGGGCTTTTATCTTCAGAGTTGTTCTCAATTGGAGTTAAACTTTTGGGATTTGGACTATTATTAAGCGCTGGTATAGACTTTGTTGGACTCTTTACAATCGGAGGATTGGGTTTAACTTCCTGTTCGTCTTCAGTTTCAGTTTCGGTATTATTTTTATCGATTATTTCATTTTTATAATTTTCTTTGTCATTAAAAACTGGTTTTGGAGTTTCAACAGTGGAGTGGACTCTAATAGATTGCGGAGTATTTTTCGGGGATCTCTTACTAATAGTTTCGGCGCTCTTTTTGATGGCTTTCATATCTCTTTCGCTTTCAATCGATTCGTGTCTTATATTTTCGTTTTGAACCATTAAAGCAGTTTCCCTCAGAAGCTGTTCCGCATATTCCTGAAGTGCATCCCTTCTTAAGGTGTCGTTAATTTCATTTTGAGGTAAATGTTTTGGGGTTTCCTTTTGTTTAATGCCTTCATTTGCTTTCTTTTCATTTATTTTCTTAGTTTTTGGTGTTTTCGGTGTTTTTAATTTCGAGTTGTATTGACTTCCATTGGTTTTTGGGGGTGGAGTGGGATATGCCTTTTGATGCGATGAGTTGAGAAGGGGTTCATTATTTGTAATTTGGTTCTCTATATATGAATTTTGTATAAATGTTTGGGCGATATTCTCTTCGATGTTTTGAGCGTTTTGTTCATCAGTTCGTTGGACACTCTTCTGGCGCTCCATTTTCACCAATTTCTTTGCATTCTTACGACTCGATTTCACAAATTCAGGAGAGGTTTGTGTTTCAGAACTTTTAGAACCGTTTGGATAATCGTTTTCTATCATTATTTCCATATTAAGACTTATTCTTTCGCTTAATGAGGACTCTCCTCTACGGGAAGGGTTTATGTCTTCAAATAAAGTAAATATTATGTCATTATATCTATTATTTGTTTGAAAATATGACAAAAAGCAGTGCAACACAAATCACAAGGGATTCACTAAACCTATGTCTGGTAGGAATCCAAGATATTTACTCAATGGTTAACTCTCTATAATGTGAACAGTTATTAATAATAACTTATTATTCCTAAAGAAGGGAAGACTCTCTCAAGTATTACCTCATTTGTTAACCAAATCTCTTTGTTTAAGCTTAAAGTGAATCTCAAATAATATTACCATGCAATTTTGTTATAGGAATTATCAATCATTACTATTGCAAAACAATTGTTAAGTATATGATCTGGGAATGTTTGAATAGCTTAACCACTGATCACATAATGTAACTTGATTATAAAGTTATAGCAGAGATTAAGCAAAACTGAACATAAAAGGAATGACTGAAAGTTACCGGAATTACCGGAGAAATTGCTGGAATCGGATCTTTTAAAACCATTATAAGAAACCATTTCTGGATTGGAATCAATTCTTGTGATTGCATTCATTTCGTTATTAATATAATTATTGGAAGCATTGAATTGTTTTAAACCACTTTTTTGGTTAATTGATTCCATTGAATAGGATTTTATTGGAGAAGATTTGGCAAAGTTTGGAGACATCGAAGACTCCAAATAAAACAAATCGATTCCAATCATATCTCTCTTGAGTTGAGACACACTTCTCACCTAAAAATCGATAACAATTAAAAAAATAACGATTAAAATATAATTGAATGAAACATAAATGCAAATCTTGTAAATCTTCCTTGCTCTTATGTTCTTGTTTGTGACGTAAATGCATTAAATTTTTGGTTTCAAATTAAAAACAAAAAGCATTTATCGATTGTTTGAAAAATATTGAAAAATTGAATTAAGAATAAATAATAAGGACTGACCTCATGTCCAGAAGCGGTGAACATTCGCTTTGCATTCTTTATTCTGACCGCTTGTCCCAAGTCTTTGACAATAATGTCGAAAGATTTAGGACTTTTCAAATTGAGTAAAACTCTTGATCTTAATTTGTGGTCTTTATTGTTGACAATAGTTATAATCCTTCCCTCTTTGTATGAGGTATTAATCGGTTGATTCCTTATGTTATGATAGACTGTATTGAACTTCGATGAGAGGGGACGCAAAAGCTTCAAATCGTCTTCTCTTATAGTCTTTGACCGATAAGTAGTTCCCTGAGAATAGCCTCCCATTTGTTTTAATTTATTAATCTGTCCGTAAGGATAGCGCTGAAAGTTTTTAATGCCGGACACCACATAACTAATACCATGCTCCAATTCGTTCAAAGTTAACACTCTTTGGCCATTTGTAGTGAAGATAAACTGGACTCCATTTGCGATGTCTTTGATTTTATCGGTTAAATAAGTGCAGAACTGTTCCATTGTTCGGAAGTCTTTTCCCGGAATAATAGAAACAGTGATCGCATTACTAAACGGTTCACCATTTTTATAAAATGTCAGTTTTCTGGCCTTTCGGTCGTTCGCCTCCTGAAGAGCTCTCGAAACTCCATTCGAGTTATTATTTGCACTCAAATTGTAAGTCATTTAATATTAACTTATTTTCAAATATTCAACAAATAAGAAGTTTTTCAGTAAAAATATTTCCAAACATTTTAAATACATTAATGAGTTTTTACAGAATTTTATTTCTATAAAAAAGGATTAAAATGAGTGAATGTTCCCAAATGGGGTCAAATGATTCGTAGATAAGTTAATTATGAGCACTACTGAACATTAATGAACACAGAAGTAGTTCTCGATTTTTTCATGTTTTTCATCACTTTTTCTAATTAACTTAATTTTAGAGAAAAGGTCTTCATTTGCAATTGGAACTTGCAATAATTTCCTTGGAAAAGTTGTGAATCATTTGCAAAATAAAAAACAAAATGTTTGTAAAAACTTTCATTTAATTCAATTACGAGTCAGTCATTCATTAATAGAAAATAGATTTTTATAACTGAAATCATTATAACTTTTATCGATCTTTCGTTTAGTTTTGTATACAAACGACAGTTTAGTTCAATAACAGAGTCCCTGACAACCAGACATAAGGGAAGGCAGAATATTCTGGGCGCTCAGCCGACTCTCAGACTCAACCGGTTAATCGCATTGCAATTGTGTTTCATTTCTGTCATCAGTTACTTATTTGAGTTATAATCGAAATTTTGTTTATTTAATCAGTTGTTTGTATTCTTTGCAATACTTTTGACCTTCAATTGAATAATAAGTTTTAATAAATGATATTTTGATAAAAAATAATACAATTTTTAGAATACAATGTTTTAACGAAATTAATGTCGAAAATGAGACTCAACTCAAACATCTATTAAAAGTTATTAACAATTTATGAAACCTTTTCGTGTTATTACTATATTACCAAAGTTAAAGTAATTTGTTCAAGCACACTCACATTTATCACATAATAAATTAATAATAAATGGAAAGAAAGCGTATTTTTATCGAAGAAATGTAAAATCAATAGTAAATTATTAGATCTTTTGAATTAACTCTTTTGTTGCAAAACTATATTTATAGCATAAATGCATCAAATATTCAAAATAGTATTTATAAAAATATTTAATGAAATTAAAAAATATTTTTAATAAAGTTTATTATTTTTATTAGTGATCGTAAGA
>JAQGCR010000046.1:0-11880 GCA_034699895.1 Chamobates voigtsi
CATTACACCGAATAACTCAATGAATAATTCAAAGCGTTTTGATTTTCATTCTCTTCACACAATTTGAGCGAAAAAAATAATAACTCAGTTTTGTATTATCGGTCAGAGAGTAGTTAAGTGACATAGGATTCCCTTTTTTGGTATTTCTCTCATATAATGTCATTTAATGATTCAGTTATTGATCATAAAACGTGTGAATGATGTGAAAAATGTATTGCAATTAAAATACATTTTAATTGGATTTCACTCTTTTCTGCTTAACATTGGATTCATTTGATAGGAATCCGATACTATTAAGTGGTTTGTGTGCACAGACCTCTGATTCACACAATTAGATATAATTAATCAGATATAGTATACGAGTGTTATTACAATTGTGTTGAGGACTCATATCGTAATTATTTATTTTCGTTTATCTTTTATCAAAATCACAAATACTTTTATTTTTGATTTGTTTTCATAAGCCGTTTGTAAACTAGAGTTCAAAAGTTTCATAAATATTCTCATAATTAAAAGCTCTGACTCTAAAAAATACCCACTTGAAAAGAACCAAGGGTACTCTAAATTTTATCAAGTAAGATTGTAAAGATACATTTTAATTGCACTGAAAATAGTGTGAAAAATGAACTCATTTTATGTCAGTTTTGTGTCATTAATGTTATATTTTTCAATGAATAAAATTTTCTAATAATTGTTTCTAGATAAAATTGCATGGTTAAACAAAATTCTAACCCCTCAATAATGGCAAATAATAGATTCCTTGATAAGTTTATCAATTGTTGAAATTTTTGTTTCAGTGCCAAACAATTTTCAAAGGATAATACCGACTGTGAGGACGGGCTGTGGGGCCCATATCTCAGATCTAGTGTTTAATGTGAGTTAATATTATTTTCATTATTTAATTAATTAGAGGTTTCTTTAAAGTCTTTATTCTGAAGAAAGTATTTATGAAATGCCAGACATATAACTATTTGTGGGACACAAGAGTCTGCACACAGGAGTGGATCTACTGAGAGATGACAGCACTTGAGGTCTGGGCTTCGTATAAACAAACTAGAGTTTCATTTTCTTCAGGGCTCGCATTGAATGCATTGATTGTCAGTCAGTTATTGAATGAAAATCGTTTGGATTTTTTCTCTGTTATGTTATCTCTGTTTATATTAATTGCATATAATTTGTGTCAAATATTTGTTAATCATTTTGATAATCAAAATCTAAATTAAGTTAAGAAATGTATTTAATGTTGAATTACAAACATATCTGTTGTATTGTTAATCAAAAGGATTCAGTTTCAACGGTGAAGACATAGTTATAGTCTATTCAAATGTCTTTGAATGGCATTAAAGACAACTAAACGATGAATAAAGTCGTGACAAAAGCCTAACACAAATCCAATGTAAACAATGGCCTCAAAACCACTGTAAGTCTCATTCAATTAAAGTTTAATTTTAATTATTAAATAGTGTTTAACATTGAATATCAAGAGTTGTGAAAATGATTCACGAATTTTGTCTTATTATTGATTTTTATACCATTTTTGGTGCAAACGAGTGACCGATTGACACAAAAACAGCCATTTTTGACACTTCCGATCAAAAGAGCCGAACATAATATCCAGAACAGTATTGTTTATGATTAAGTCCATTATTATCCAGGAACAAATCTGTATTCATATCTCAAACATACCTTTTTTGTCATCAGATTTATTGATGAAAATATAATTTGATTTCAAATCACGTTTTAATGCAAAAACATTTGGTTTGGTTTTGATTTGATTTAATAAATAGTTTTCGCATTCAATGCATGAAAATGTTCTCAAATATTATTTTTATAAATAAAATAAAATTCAGTTTTTAATGAAATATTAGCCAATCTTTTGATGAATTGATATCTGAAACGAATTTATTTAAAATGAATTAAAATATTTTTAAAGTCAATGAACTATAAATAGATGAAAGACTTGTATTTAATGGTTATTTAGTAGTTATTTAAAGTAATTTTTTGTTTTAAATCAAATGTATGTCAAAACAATTAAGTGATGTTTTTTTCACATTCATTAATATTGAGATCAATTGGTTTTTAATTCATTATAGTTATCATCTCTTGGTTTAAAACAATTCAGATTTATCTAAAATTTGATTCATTTGATGATTAAAACTCTTCAATCACTCAAATGGATCGCAAAGATTATAATAATAATTATTTTTCAAATAATAGTAATCAAAAAGATTTGCTTTTATTATGGATTTAATTTTTGCATTGAATTAAAGAATATTTTATTTTTTCCTAAAATAAAGTTTAATTGAATTTTGAGATAAAAACACAAAAAAGTCATAAAAATTAGGATCAAATAATTCAGGTTTATATTAGTGACCGAAAAATTTATTATTAATTTTGTGATCAAGGCAAAAATTAGGGTTTGAATAAAATTGAAAAAAAAGTTGAAAGTTCTAATTTGGTTACAGGTTTTTCACTCAAATTATATCTTTAGTCTGTAATTATAGCCTCATTTTATTGGGATTTAATTTTTTTTTTCTTCAATCAATTCAAATGAATATCATTTTAATAGTTATTTTGTGACGAAGTGGTGAACCAATTGGTTGAACAAATCTAATAAACTGAATGCCATAATAAGAATAAGTTTGGATTTCGTCCCAAAAAAAAGTAATTTTAAATTAATGGTAGACTCGTTTGCGATGAAAAAGAGTTTCAATTGTATTGAAGTATTTCCTAAATAATAGTTTTGCAATGAATTCAAAGAAAAAGTTTAATTTCAGACCAAATGTGAACTCAAATAATTGTGAATTGTATTCCGGTTTTGAGATACGTTTGGTTTAATTAATACATGCTTTGAATGAATGGCAAAATTGATTTGAAATCTATTTTCATTAGTAATGATATGATCTCTAAATGCAAAGTAATATCATTTTGTTTAGAATTGAGTACAAATACAAAGGCATTAATTTATGCCATATTTATAATGATATTTGTTTTTATGTCTCATTTAATTAATATTCATCCGATTGGTTGTGTATATCATTAATAATTGAGTTATTCTTATGTTATTTATTCGTATTTTATGTTATTTTAGTTAATGAGAGGCCGAATAGAAAAGCGATTTAACTGTTTATTACATAATAATGTCTGCGATGTCTGAATCAGCACAAGTATCACAAACAGTAGAGTTGTGTCAAAACGCCAGTAATAGTGATTTAGTGGAAAATCCACTGATAATTGAGGCCAATGGCGACCCGAGTGGTGTTCCTCTCATTAGACCCTCGGCTGAGAATTGTATTGCGTCGAAGACAATAGAGTGCGGCGACAACTCTGAGTCGGAGCGAAACTCTGCCACAACTGTTAAGACTCGAGTCACTCAACTTAATGGTATGGATGGTATGAATGGCGTGAATGGCATGCGTAGCACCGATGCCGACGCTACTCAGACACCAGATGTTTGCTCAGGCAGTAGTAGTCAACTTAGAGAGGATGGAGTTGACGGTATGCCTCACGAGTCTCAACCAGAGTCTAACACCGCTGAGAGTACCAGTGCTTCGATTCCTAACTCTGATAATGAAGTTCTTATCATTGAAACTGTTGTTAAAACCGAAACAAATGAAGTGACGCTCTTTACCGACACTACTGTTATTAAGACAACAATTAATGATAATTCGAGCGACTCTTCCACTGATTCCAAGACTGAGATTATTATTTCAGACAATAATTGCGACAAAAATAATGATTCGAATAATAAATTGAATAACAAAACAAATGACAATAATTCGGATGATATGACCACTAAAACAACGAGTCGTCCCAAACAACTGAAAGGACTGCTGAAGAAACCGAAAGACAAGTCGATTAAAACCAATGGCGAGAAGAAAAGGAGGGTTCGGTTCAGTGAAACGATGCAAGTCTTCTGTGATGATTGGCCTCAGAATCTGATGCCACAAATAATAGCTCTTAAATCTCCCACTGATTTCAATTTGGTTGAAGTCCAGGGCTATATGTTTGAGCCTCCCGTCGAGTATCAGGACTTTTTACCCTTTGATCCGCCGCCCGATTATCGGGATTTTATCGCCAACTCGTTGTGTGCTTTCGATAGAGATCTCAATATTAATTACATCGACGACGAAGAAGAGGACAGAATTAACGACTCTTTACTCAAATCAAAAAGCGATCAAAACTTCTTGAATGAGTTCAGTTCTAAGTGGGAGTCAATGATCTTAAACAACAGCGAATGCTTAGAAGAAGAACAGATAATCGGTGTCCTCAAAGAGGATGCGATATTACAAGCGATTGGAAGTCACGTAAGTTTGCCCGAAGAAAACCTGTGTCCCGAAGACTTTCCCGTTCACTTCCAGAACAAAACCAGTGAAACAAATGTTAAGTTAGCGGAGAGTGAGTTGAGTGACATTACGTCAGATGACGGAAATGATTCTAGTCCTACAGGATCTCTACAAGACATTCACAGTGACTCCAGTATTACATCTCAAGACACCATTATTCTGATAAACACCGACTCCAATGAGACTAACGATAACATTGAGTTCTACTCAAATAAAAGTATTTTCAAAGAAATTAATACTAAAAATAGTGAAGACATCAATAATTCAACGAATAGTGAAAGTGTTAACAATTGTCAGACCAATAGTGAGGATCATTCAAACCAATTGAATGACTGCTCTCAGAGAGAAACCTCTTCTCAGAGAACAGACCGTTTGAATAATGAAGAACGCGATGAAAGTGATTCAAACAGAAGAACGTCAGATGTCTTCTCCACTCCAGATGTTACCAAAAATACTGAACAAAACATTCAAATCTCTGAAAATCAATTAAATAATGGGATGAACGCCACGGAGGATGAGCTCAACGGCCAATCAAAACAATTCAATTTGTTTACTAACCAAGAATGTAATGAATTGCAAACCAATCACTCGAACTCTTTTAGACGTAATCTTCAGTTCTATGAGAATATGTTTTCCAATAATAGCAACAAAAGTGATGACAACGACACTAAAGAAGAGAAACCTAAGAAACAGAGCCATAGAGTCAGTCATTTCTTTATACAAAATAATCCAAAATTTCCGATAATTACTCAAACGATTGGCACTAATCTTAACGACAATAATAAACAAATGAACGAGACTTCCATCGAAGTTAAACAGATGTCTAATGAAGTTCCGGAGAGTAAGCCATCCAATGACGACAACTGTCCGTCAAGTGCTTGTGTGTCGACTCGAGCACAACCCCAACAAACGTCGCAAACATCTCAACCAAATGCTAACAACTGGTCGACCGATGAGTTTATAATCGAATATACCTCAGAACCTAAAGCTTTAGTTCCTTCTAAAAGGACGGCCTCACTGTCCAACTTTGCTTCCGCACCGATGTCCACAAATTCACATATTTTGAGGACTAATCCAAACGTCAATAATCTTCAATACCTTTCGCTGAACAGAAACGGAGAAACTCCTAAACAGTGGAACTCATATAATATCGATTCGCATAATAATAACAGTTCGCAAATGCATTACATGAATGCAAACCCAAACCCACCACCGATTCAAAGGTCTCTTTCGCCGAACCCACCGATGGTCTCAGGACCTCATCGACCGGTGTCTCCACAACAGCCCGTCATTTACTACCAGAGTAGACCGCAATATACTCCACACTATCCGCCGACACATACAATGCCAGTCCATGTCATGTATAATCGGATGTCTGGCCCCCAACCTGTCCAACAAAGAGTAAGTCTTCGGCTGCCCATTATGAGCCAAACTTTAGGTCCGGCTCATAAGAAGCCACCGCCCTATCACTACCACATTCAACAGCACAGCAATGAGTTCCCAAATCCGAGTGAAATTCGACGACGCGATGGTCTCAACGCTTATCCTCATGTATTGAATCAGACTCCAGCAGCGGGTGCTCTACCGGTGCCGCCAATACATCACAATAATACTAATCAGAATCCAAATTCAGCACAAAATGGTTCGCCACAAAACATGACTAAAGACGAATTGGAACAGTTTGTACAGCAAGACATCCAAAGAACTGAAAGGATTAAAAAGCGATATTCAATGACTGAAGAGGACGACCCATCGTTTGGTTTCGCCCGAAGACCATCGGTTCGCGGAATACGACCTAAATTCGAGTCAACCAATGAAATACTTAAACAAATGCAAACTCCGAACTCTAACAGTGCTATCAATTCCCAAATGGCCGGCACTCATATGTCTTGGCCTCAAAATAGTTACTCCAATAGTAATAATAATTTAAGTAATAATCAAATGTCTCAACAGAACCAGACTTTGCCGAAGAAGCCACACATCGTTCAAATCCGATTCCAACCCCAGAATCCAATGTCTGTGAAATATGCGAACGAAAGCCCGGATTCGACTCAATCACAACCATTACATCAGTCGATGGCATCCCAACAAACAAATGGCCCCCAAACAAGTCGAACACTTCCGCGTCCATCATCTTTGATAAGTCAGTCCCAAATGAATGCGATTCGATCTGAAGACGGTTTTGTGATTCGATTGCCGGCGAATGTGAGTCGAGACCAACTCAAGCAACAGATCCAACGCCAAATCGAACAGCAATTCCAGTCTAAACTCAAACAGAAGACAAGTTCTTCTCCGATGCCATCGAATGCTAAGCCAATGATGTCTTCCAACGACGAAAGGGGTGCTCCGGAGGGGGCCTCCTCTTCTCCAAAACACTCTTCCGATGTATTATTCGCAAAGAATTTGAGTTCAAATTCAAATTCGAGCATAAAATCTGTCGAAACGACGGCTAATAATAACAAACAACAAACTAATGATACAAAAAAACTAGTCATTAATCCCCAAAACAATACTAACAGCGAACAGAATGATAGCCAGAATGATAGCCAGGGAGTCATCTATTATGCGATGAATGTCTGACATAATCGCGCCATTCGTTTGGTTTTTACTTAAAAAATATATATTAATTAGTCTTAAAAAATGATTAATTGTGTGAACGAATCGGTTGAACAGAATCTGAATGTTATTATTAAATATGAAATTCATGTCTTCAGTTCAAAGTGGAGGTGCATTTTGTGGCTAAACCTCACACTCGAAGTACGGCCCACGCAATCAAAACCAATGTAAGAAATTTTATTTTTGTTTTTAATAATAATTCAAATTTGAAGGAAAGGCACAGAAAATGTTAAGTAATTGGAAATATTTTTTCATTAATTCTCTGCTCATTCTTTCAAAACAAATGTCGAAACGTTTTGAAAGTTTAGTTTAAATAACGCGAAGAAAGTCTGAAATTTGTCGATCATTTGTCAGATTGTCTTTAATTTGAGTCCTATTCAAAAGCAACTAATTTTAAGTCCATTTCCAATGATTAGAGTCTAAGAAAAAGCTTTTTCAGGAAACGATTTGTCATTATTTATATTTACTTCTAATTTAAACGAAAAGACAATACTATTATATAATTACCTCAAAAACTCATAGATTTTCGTTTTTTGATTCTTTGAAGTTTTTCTCCTGAATTTTCTATGTATTATATCGAGTGTTGAATATTATTATATAATATATAGAATATATTATTAACTTATGATTTTTGAAAATAATATTTTAAAATAACATTTATTTACAAACAAATAGAATATTATTTTATTTCTACATATTTTTTATTTTAAACCTTTTTATTCTCATTTTTGTCACAATTATGTAATTGAGTTATCATTTGATTATTAGAACAACATTTTAACCATAGATTTATATTATAATTATAGACAACAAAACGCGTTAAAAGACTTTTTTGATTAATTAATAATTGTTAGCGTTTTTATTGAAATACAAAAAACAATTTTAGTGAAGAAAAAAACATTTTTGTTATAAATAATCGAAAGTTAGTTAAGTTTTACTTCTTTTCTATCGAAGAGATACTAAACTCTCTTATTATTGAAGAAGTGGTAAATCAAGTGAACGATGTCTCGGATGAGATAAAAAACTAAAATGAATTATCGATTTTAATATTAAAACTTAGTTTAGATAAAAAATTTGCATAAAAATAACTGAAAAAATTGGTCATAAATTGTAACTCAAAGCTAAATATTAGTCTCATTTTTTTCTCTGACAACAAAACTGTTGACATAAATATTAGTTCCGGTGATATAAACAGCAAATATTGCAAATGAAATGAAATAATAATATAATATATTATTTATTTTTCGGGCACTTATTAATTGTGACATTCGTTGTCTTCAACTCATTATTCAAATGAAAACATAATTTAAAAGCTTTTTTTTGTTGAATTTTTTTCTCCAAAATAAAAGTCTGTTATATAAGTGAAATGTATTACTAAAACAATTCGTTGAATTTGAATAACAAGTTTTGTTTGAAAACAAATTAATCGTCGATTCGTTGAGTTTAACGATTGAAAAGTCTGTTAATTTTAGAGAAAAAACTAATAAAAAAATAACTAATCCTTTGATTTGATATAAGTTTTTCCTGTATTTGAAGTGCAAACAAAAATCTATTATATTTCAAAACAAACTTTTATGGAAATGAGTGCCGATTATAAAGAAATTTCTTTTGGATAAAAGCGCTCAAAATGTTTGATAACAGAAAACTTTATTTCTGTTATTATTTGATTTGATTCTTCTTTTACTTTATTTTGAAAATAATTAGTCATTGAATTGTAATAATAATGAAAATAAATTTGAATGATATATAAAATTATATATATCTTGGAAGTCATTGTAAATGATTATACAGTAAATGTTGAAATAAAATCTTTTTTATATAAAATGATTTATTTGTTGTCTTTCTATTCATTAGCTTTTAATGCATTTTAATAATAGATTTTTGGAGACATTTTCCCAATTAAATGACTCAATGAAATGCCTTTTTATTGTAAACTATTATTTCACTCTATTATGGACTCAAAATATGAGTGAATTTTGCGAAACATTATTAATATTTAATAATTTTGTCTCAAATTCATATCATTTGAAGTAAGTTTCAAACCATTCATTATTTTTAAGCAATCATTTTATTGATCCCTTGTTAGCGCATACTCTCGCACGAAGGGAAAGGGAGGGAGAGAGAGAGTCACCGAGGCAAGTATGACAACTCTTCTTCGACATTATAATCAAGTGATGAGAAATGAGTTTCAAATGAGAGCTGAAATTTCTATTAATCTATTGATTGATTGAATCGTCTTTTAATTATAAATAATTTGTCGTCTGATGTGAGGACTGATATAAATGTAAGTCTTGAACGAAGTCTTCATCAGAGTGTCTGTGAAGTGAACCAAAACAACTGAACCGAAGAATCGACTAATTCTTCTAATTAATGTCTAAACTTCTTATATCTAATCTTTAGTTCATCTCATTATCAGTGTTGGTATGCCTTCAGTGGAGGGACAGTCAAAAAGACATCCATTGAGTGAACGTCACATCCATTGAACCTTATATTCTAAACGACAAAATAGGAGAACAAAAGCCTTATCTGATCGACAAATCTTTATAAATAAAATATTATAAATTATGCCATAAATTAATGAATGAATTGAATGAACACAATATTGTAATCGTTATTATTTTGATTTCTGTTTTTTTTATTTTCAGTCAACTTTTGAAATAAATTTATCTGATTTTTAACAAAAGAAAATGAATTCAAAAGAAAAAATGTTAGTTATATATACAGCTGTATATCCGTATATCTCTGGGATCTGTCTTCAGATCGGATTTCATTATTTAATTCACTTGATTTGAGATAATAAATATGAATGAATCCCAAAATTTTCAAAACTCTGTCTCAATGTCTGACTCAGAGATAAGTTAAAATAGAAAAGAGTTATTCCTATGTTTAGGAAAGCCATATAAAGACCCAAATGTTTTGAGAAAGTCTGCGAAAATTGTCTGAAAAAGTTCTCACGGATTACAAACATAACAAACGAAACATTAGTTTTACAATTATAGTGACCCTAACCTCAGATGAGCCCACTTTGTCTGAAGACCATAGTCTGGCCTTTTATATAACGTCTAATTAACATCAGTACTGGTTTTCAGGGATTTCGCCAATAAAATCGATGGGAGAGGTAGAAGAGGTGCTGCAGGTGTCGCAGACAAACCATAACTTTGTTTACTTTTGCCCCTTAAGGCTATCACCGCTCATACCTATCGTAAAACAAAACCACTGATAAGATATCTCTTTATTAAAGCTATTATGCATTTGATTAGAGTTGAGTTTAACGTAAAATCTGTCGCTAAGAGTTGGGACACAAAACAGTTTACTTCGGATTCGTTTCATTTGGTGTCAAACAAATGTTCAAAACGTTTATTATTTGACTTATTCTATAATTATTATTAATATTTGAATTCAATATTTAAGGCATCGATTTATTACAGTTTTCAATGAACTCCACTTTAGTTAAAATTTTGGCAATTCTTCTGATCCTAATTCAAGTGAGTATTTTGTTATTTATTCAAATTCTCCTTTTCTTCAATGAATTATCATTTTTGGACAAAACCTGATAAATGCCCACATTTTTCATTTTTTGTTAGATTAAATATTATGCGATTCTAACCCTTATTAATTAAATGTCCATGATCTCCTTCATATTATCCTTAATCTCATCCATATTAAACCGAATTTATTACACTTAATTATGTAAAGCAGCTTACAATTGACAAGATCATTTTTTTGAATCGATAATCATAGATAAACATCAAAATTATAATAAATTTTGAACTCAAAGTCAATAACTTCTGTGAATTTTTGAACGAATTTCGGTTTTATTAAAAAAAATAGTGAATCGATAGAAGAACTCCAAAAATACATAAAAATTTATTTTTGTCCCAAAATATCAATAAATTTTAGTTTTTATATTCGATTTTTATATTTCCTCTTCAATGAACTGAGGGATATCTCCTCGAATAAAGTTAATACCTGTGTGTTATAAGAAGTTCCTTGCTCTCAAATCTTGTGGGTATTGTGCTAGATTCTGATGCAAGGTGGATTTCCGATTAAATAATCTTTTGAGATATGCCTTATTCCTAGATTTTAGTAAAATGAGCCCATCCTTAAGTTTGAAGAGTTTGATAGGACTATAACTGTCTTCCGATGATATTTGGCCTTAATTTTAGTTCCTCTGAAGTGAATTCTTTTGAAAAAATCGAAATATTGGGGAAAAAAAGTCAAAACTAAATGTTTTAAAACCAATTTTTTATTGTTTTTGCCTTTTGCTCATTCATTTAGTGATCTAGGCCATTATTTTTGTTGAAAACTTTCAAATAAATCATTTTTGATTATATTTTCGTTTCATAAAACTGTTTATAAATTTATTTCTTCGCCAAAAATCGTTATCAAAACTAACGAAACGATTTGTAATTTTCAAAAACTCAGTGATTAATGGATTTCCGAACTTAACAATAATCGAGACTCACTTTAATAGTTATTTCATTAAATATTGTATTATTGATAATAAAGAAAAAGTTAGAGTTGTCTACAATTCATGTCTTCCACTCATTGTATTTAAGATAACTAAGAGAACAGTTGTGTTTATTTGCTGTCGAGCGCCGAATGTATGGCAGCTGTTCTTCTGATAACAATTACTTCTGGACTCATATATTGCTTAAGTGCTTATTCATCATCTTTTGTCATATAATAGTAAACATGAGTTGACTTTTTTTGCATAAATCGCATGATTTTATCGCTCATTCCTAAGATTCTGAGACAAACAGGAATTCTTTGCCCAATAATTGCGGTCCAAATCCTAATAACCTTTCGATTAATTAAAAACAAAATATTCAAACAATTCGACCAAAGCTTTTGTTTTGATATTTCGATAAATTCAATGATTTTTAATTAAAAACAATTGCTTAGTTTAATAAGCATG
>JAQGCR010000047.1:0-11875 GCA_034699895.1 Chamobates voigtsi
CGGATGTAAACTAGTGAAGGGCGCACTTCGCGACCGTTCCATTTGGGGCTCTTTGGTCAACAACGGCGCCGTCTCGTTAAGGCCAGGGCCTGAACCAGTCATTCCGGTTGTGTTGAGCGACTGCTGGTGACGGAAAGTCGCAGGAGGCGGGTGTTTTGAGGCAGTGTTAGTTTGGGTGTGAAGGTTACCAAAACCGGGACCTAAGGCCGGATTTTTAGGGCCGGCACTCTCGTACGGATAGTCATTAAGGGAGGGAGCGTTCACTTCTTCGTCTATAAAACTTATATCTGAAAGCGGTCGGGGACCAGGATGGGACCGGGAGGTTCGCAAACTGTGTAAGCTATGAACGCTACGTCTCTCTTCCATATCTTCCAGGGTACTCTTAAAAGCCCTAACAACTCGTAACTGTAATACAATACAAACACCAATTTATGTTCTTGTTCATTTGATAAGTAATTCAAACAATTATCCAATGTTTTCAACATTTCCCAGATCACTGTCCTCTTAACCTTTTTGGGTTTAACCTTTGACCTTTCAACACATACTGGTTAGTCACACAAAGCTGAGGTATTGCTGACAATTATCTCAACATATATTGATTTGAGTCCTATCGCACTGTAAGACAGGTTCACTTTAAACAAAGGGGTTGTTGTCTGTCATTGATAGTACGCGAGACAATCCGGTCAATACATTCCTATTGAGACAAATCAAAGACTATTCCATAAAATTTTGTTTCCATAAAAAGTATAGCAAAGAAAGGAAAAAACCATTGATTTCGAGCAGAGAGAAGACACAAATAAATATAAAAATAAACCAAATATTAAATCACTTGTGTTTTGGATCGTTTGGATGAGTGAATGATTCGGATTACACACAATTGCAACGGATTTCAGGACTTATTACAGACTATTAGAGAGAGAGTGAGAGACAGACAGCGAAGTGTTGTTTGAGTTTCGGTTAATTCTATTGATTCGAGGATTGATTGACCGAAACAATTAATAAATCAATAAAAGAAAAACCAAACAATAAGAATAGGAATAAGAATAACAAAGTCTAAAGACTGACAAACATTTATTTAGAATCAATTCATCAAATTTTAGTGATTTTTTTCAATCAAAATAACAGGAATTATCATCAAATCATTTGGGATTACATTTAAATTACATCAAAGAAAAGTTATTAAAATTAAAACTATTTTAACAATTAATTTAAGAACTAATTTATTTGAATTTTGTTCAAAAACTAATCGATGAGAACAACCCTTTAAATAACAAAATACAGGAGAGGATAGACTTTCAAATAATGTCTTCAGTTTTGAATCAATGAGTGAAAGATAGAGAGAGAGAGAGAGAGAGAGACAGTCAGAGGTTTAGACTATAATTGAGGACTCATTCAATTAAAACGGATTATTATTATAGCAAGTTACTCTAACTGTTGGTTCTGGAATCATTTAATGATCTTGGCAGACACACTAATTTAAATTGCATTCAATAACGATAGTGTAAAACACTAAACTCACCGATAATAAGAATTGAAGCCCCTTTCCCTTTCCTCTCATCAATGTAATAATAATAAGTGGGTCTTACTCTTCACACACTTCTATTGATAAATATTTTCATTTTACAAATCATTGAAATAATAATTGAGAAAATTTGTTCTAAAAATATAAGACGAAAATAATTGATGAGAGGATAGTATAACAACTCTCGAGATTTGATAGTCTGACAAAACCACCAAAAATTAATTAAAACCAAACCAAATAAGGAGAAAAAGTGCCCAAATTTTGTGGGGTTTCGGTGCAAATAATAGGCTTTTTAAGAATAATTAGCGAACAAATGATTGGTAGTGAAGCTGTTTTTCATTTGAATATTAAACTGTTAGCAAGTTAATTTTGAAAAATTGGCGAATAATTGGATAAAAAGCTCTGTGACCAGCACTCTGACCAAACTTAGTTTATTTTTGAAAAAAT
Organism: Chamobates voigtsi; assembly: GCA_034699895.1. Lineage (NCBI taxonomy): Eukaryota > Metazoa > Arthropoda > Arachnida > Sarcoptiformes > Chamobatidae > Chamobates > Chamobates voigtsi. The sequence continues at coordinate 1,970 of JAQGCR010000047.1, forward strand.
TCAAAATCCATTAACAAATAGATAACATATTAGGCTTTTTGAGTGCAATTAATAATTAAATCAAAAATTAGTTTTGCTTTCAATCATTTCATGCGAACAACAAAATAAAATACAAGATTTTCAAATAGTTTTGTGCCGACAAACGGTTTGTTTGTGATTAAGTGTAAGTGAATCTGTATTTTGAATAAATGTGTTTTCAAACAAATGATAACAATTCTAATGAAAAATTCACTGCAATTAGAAATACAAGTTTTAAAACTTTTTTTACAAGAAGTGAGCAGTTCTTAAATGTGAGTTAGAATTAGTAAAAGTGAAGAATTTATGAACAAAATTAGAGCATAAAATGACAAAAACCCAGAATAGCGCTTAGAATTCAAATTTTCTTCAAAAACCAATTCTTGGCCAACAATTTAACACAAAGTTTTTAAGCAAAGCATAAGAATATGGGTTACTATTGCTTGGTATTGAGAAATAGCCAAAATATCGAAAATATCAGAGATTTAGCATTTTTTGTGAAATAAATCAAATTTCTCTCTGCTCTCAAACATACTTTAAATCAGAAGAAAACATAATTTCAAAGAAAAAGCGTTTTTTGAAACAAAAATTTTAGAGAATATTATGATTTGATTGTAATCGCAGTCCAAAAGGTTATTGAAACTGATTTTAATGAATTTAAATAAACTTTAAGTTGATAAAGGCTACCATGCTCAATTCGAGATTAGAGTACACACTAGAGTTTAGAGAGCATTATATTAAGTAATTATTTGTTAATAAAAATCTCGAATTAAATAATAAATTGAGATCTAATGACATGCATCGCAAGTGCATTGTTTTAACACAAATTAAGTATTTAATGGGCTTTTAAAATAAATTCTCTTAAAAATAAACTTGCAAACAATAAGGAATATGTCAAGAAATCATATTAATAACTCATTAACTGGATATTTAAATAATTGGATTAATTGACAAGATTATAGGCGACTGCCAATGACATTAAAACGGAGGTCACGGCTATTAAAACACCGCAGAGTTCAAGAGTTATAATTATAAGAGTATTAATGATTATTAATAATAATAATTAATAACTATTATTATTATTATTTTTATTAAGAGTTAATATCACTGTTTTTTATCTAAACATAATCTAAAAATCAATTGAATTTCGTTTCAATTTATATGTTTTTTGTCATAAAATGCTCGTTAAAAGAGGTATATCTCATCTTAAATACTAATAATGAGATCGAATTTCTTTTCAAATAATATAAGATTTGGTAAATTTAGGCTAAAATTGTATTTTCTGTTTGAAATCCATAACCAATTGTTTTATAAATTGTTTTCATGTCATAAAACACTAATCATTGGATTTGCCATTAAATATGTATTCAATTTTTTATGTGTCTATTCATAGAGTTATGTAATAAATATTTAAATATTTTCTTATAATCAATAAAATAATTAAAATATTTTCCTTTGAAGAGAAAAGGATAGTATTCTTGCTTATAGTTACTGGGATTCGGGCAAAGAATTTGTGAATTTAAACAATACCACAAACATCACAAACAATACCCGCTCTATTATCTCATTCTCGATAATTTCATTTATTCAAATTGCGTGGCTCACTTTTCTTTTCAGAAATGTCCTCGATTAAATTGTTGATATGAAAATATGTTTAGTTATGCAAAATCATGAAACATTCAAATGAAAAGATAACTAATAATAGAATCAGAAATGTTTTAATCGATAATTCAACTAATTTTGACTTTTCTTAGAATTTTCTCACAAAAAATGTAAAAATAAAAACGTTATTAAATTATAGTAAAGAATAACATAATTATGAGATCTAAGGATCCAAAAGTCATGTGGGGGTAAAAAAACGAATGAAATTTGAATTTAAATAAATTAATATCGACCATGGTCAACTGATGAGATTAAGAGATTGAGATAATAGATGGGGTATTGTTTGTGAGTTGAAGTAATTAATTAATCTCTAATAATATTAATTTTAACATTTAATTAATTTTTTCAATTTTAATAATAAATTCGTTGCAATTAAAGACTTTGATTCACAAATTAGTTTTCGCCCAAAAATTGAAATATTAATTCATTGTTTTGTTTCGATTTAATGTCAATAATTTGATAATCAAATGTCAAAACAGAGCACAAGAGATGAGAAATTAAGAGATTGAATGTCAATATATGTCAATATATTTACAGCTATTCTCTGATGAATAATAGGACGCGCTTTCGATCAGTTATTTGGTGTTTGTTATGAATATGACATTTGTTGACAAACTTAATGTCATTTTCATTTGAAATTTAATTAACACTAATTTCAAGTGAAAAAGACCTGAGTATTGATCAGAGAAACACTGCATCAGACTATTTGTTATGTGTGAGAGATGTGGTGGCTGTCGCACTGGTAGGAGATGTTGGCGACCCTAAGCTCTGTCGTTTCAAAGTCAACTGTTGTGCCTGTTGTTGTGAAATAGTGGTGTTATGTAACTGTATCAGACATACCTGTGTTTGCAGTCGGGTCAGGCCTCTGATCCATAGTATTTGACCGGTGCGTTTCACGTCTTGCGATAGGGACCCACTGCTGCCGTCCTCTACAAGAGAACTGGTCGCGTCCATCATCTCTTCGGGCGGTCCTGAGCCCCACGTGAACTGTTTTGGTATACGTTTCGTTGGTATCGTTGTTATGAGTTGTCCCCATAGGAGTACACCCGCCCCGAATAAGACACACCACATCCACTGTTCTACAGTCAGCGCTGCCGTATTGAAGGGTCGGCCGCCGTACTGCACTATTACTATCTGTAATACATTATAAACACATTAATACAATTTTTATAAAAGGAAAGGAATGTAATACCTGAGCAATTGCGGTGACGATCAAAATTCCATAGAATATCGGATTACTGAACAGTCCTTCAAATATATTCCTTTCGCCGTGAATTTTACGGGAATTCATTTCATTGAAGAGAGTCATCATTACGAATGTGTTGAATATTATTGTGAAGTGTTGTGTCGGGTATGAGTTGAGTGACGCGTGTAGTCCCGAATCGATATCAAAAAATTTGTCACCTTTTCATCAAAATTATCATTAGATTCGTTCAAACAATCAGTTCTTTCTTTCTTTTGGTTTAATCACAATTTCAAAGCTCTTTTAAACAGTTATATCAACTCATATTCTAAATTGTAGAATGAGCATGGTCATAACAGGATATTATTTTCATCAAACTAATTATCTAATTATCTAGGTCTAATTGATACTCATATTTATGGAAGGGTTTATCAAACGTAAAGTTGGTTTGAAGTTTAGATAAACTCAAATTCAAATCATTTAAATCTCGAAAAAACACTTTCTTTTCAAACACATGTATTGCAGGAAAACATCTAAAAGACATTTACAGACAATTCCTAAGATTTGAATCAATATAATTGAAAACTCAATTTGGGTTTCGTTAATATTCACCACATTTTGTGAATAAGAAGTGAATAAATTTCTAGCAATTTATAGATAACTGTTATTCGCAATAATCATAAGAATTACAATTAATAAATAAAAATATCTGTTTATAGTCGAGCAGAAATTTAATTGATTTGATTGTTTTTGTGTTTTGATATAAAATAGACAAGGGCATCTTACTAAATAATCATAAAACGGCAAAATATTTGCCACAATTTCTTGAATTAAATTTTGAGATAAACATAAGATTTGTCATTTGTTTTGACTAGAATATGACCTTTCTGGTTTGATATTTGTCTATTTGGTGAGGTGCCCTTGTTTGTTTGTTATGAGAATGATATAAATTGTTGAATACCTCCAAACAAAAGAAAAAATATAACAACCAATTGATAAATTGCATGTCCAATGATATTCTTCATCATTGTTCTGGATATGAGAGGTTTTGTACGGCCATAGGGTTTGCGTAACAGAAGGGAAGTGGTCGGCATCTCTGTAGCCAAGGCTAATGAGGCTAATGTGTCCATAATTAGGTTAACCCATAGCATTTGTACGGCTTTTAGTGGACTGTCCTATAATAATCAATTGGAAATAAAAGCAATTCAGAAATTATTTAAATATTCATATAATCGGGGAATAAATTGGAGCACAAAATGGCTATAAATAGATCACAAATTTAGAGTCAGAGTCAGTGCAATAGAAAAGGAGAGAAATGCCAGACCTCTATAGCACAGGCGCCGACGAACGCCACAATAACTGCCACAACATTGACTGTGAGCTGAAATTGCAAGAACTTTGCAATTGAGTCGTAGACGTTTCGGCCCCACATCACAGCCTTAACAATACTGGAGAAGTTGTCGTCAGTCAGTATTATATCCGAGGCTTCTTTAGCTACATCTGTGCCGGCGATACCCATTGCGAAACCGACGTCCGCTTTCTTGAGCGCCGGACCGTCATTAGTGCCATCACCGGTGACGGCCACTACTTCGCGGTTAGGGTTCAGTTTGCTTTCGATTATGTGTTTGACTAAAACATATTTATCACTGGGTGACGATCGGGCCAACACTCGTAATCGTGGCCATACTTTGTCAAATAGTTCTTGTTTGACTTCACCCGAGGAACTTCTTATTCGTTTATTGAATTCTTTTCCCTCTAAAACAATGAAGTCTTCTCCGGGTTTTATAATACCACACTTCGTTGCTATAGAGCGGGCGGTGTTCACGTTATCACCCGTCACCATTCGCACTGTTATGCCTGCTCTTTGACATTTACGTATTGCTTCGGGAACCTTATGGACAGCACAGACAGAGCTCAGTTAATATCAGTTATATATATATAATAACAATAATTCTCTTCTTTTCTCTTCTATGCAATAGATTTGCTTTTTATAAATAGAAAGCAATCAATGAAAGCATGAAAGCAGTGATGGGCAACACTCAGAGTAATGGCCCGTATTTCCCATCTCTTAATTTCACACTTGAATATTAATTGAATAAAATTTTTCATCACCATGCTCATATTCTATCAAGGCTATACATCATTTAAAATGATTTCCGACTCACACAAGCAAATTGAGTGAATGGCACATCAACTTTAGAGCATATGGCTCTTCAAATGGCTCTGCATATGGAACTGACTCAACAGACTTTAGACAATTGAAAACTTATAATATAAATAATAATTAAATTACAACAAAAAATGACAAATTTCTAAATTTAACCTCAAAAAAAAACATTTGAAATATATTTTTATAATTTGATAAATCTTTGAATTCTATTTGAATCTAGCATGTCAATGTCAATGTATTTAAATATGGAGTCTGTCCACCACTGCTTCAAATATCAAAGACTTATATTATTGTAATCAACAAAAGAAATACTAAATTATGTAAAAACACAATTCATATCATTAATCAATTGTGAATCCGAACAACAAAAATGAATTAATAAATAATTAATAAAAGATATTATTTATGGAATCAAATAATAAATGTATGTCTTTGTATGTCTTTCTATAAAGAGGAAGAGCTATCAATGAGCTATCATTTACTTAATAATCATTTAATGAGAAAATTGCAAAAGAATTAAAACAAACTCAGGATTTGAACAAAAGATTTAACTCTAATTTGAAATGTTTTTAGATTTTAATCGAATTGATTTGAATAGAAATTCAATATATATTTGAAGACAAATTATAACAATAATTGAAAGTCAGAACTGAAGCCAAGAAAGAGATAAAGAAATAGTAGTCAATGAGAGGAGTGTTGTGTTGAGGAGAGAGTAATATAATATTCAAGAGATGGGGAGAACACTGAGAATCGTTTAAACATCTGATTAGTATAGTGCCTTGCTTATCTATTAATATAGTGCCTTGCTTATCTATTAGTATAGAGAGCCAGTGAATACTGAATAGCGTTAAATGAGAAGAAAATCATTTATTAAGCAATCAATACATTCAAAGCTAACTTTTCCTATTCCTATACTCATCGGTTCGATCGCTCAGCACAATAAGTCGCACAACATTATGGATGGCATAGATTTTTAGCCCAATAAAAACTCTAAATATAGAGATGAGCAAGGTTACTGCGTTCAACAATTGAGCGTTAATTATTCAAGTTTTTCACAATTAGCTAGAACACTATTATTAGAGTTGAGGACATCATTACTAGAATTGATTAATGGATAATATTTGACATTAGAATCAACCCTTTGGTCATCCCTTACATCCCTTACACCCCTCTATGAGTCTATGAAATTCATTACATTTCCATACGAGTAATAAAAGCATAACTTATATAACAAGACATCAATTTTTGTGTAAAAATAGTCTATTGGGAGCACAAGTGGTCTCTTTCTAAGAGACATATGGCAATGGTTGTGTTGGTTGTGCTGGTTGTGATAGAGCCACTCCCAAACTTTTTTCGGTTAAATTCGCATAAATGCTGTCTTTAAAGGAGTTCACGAAAAGCATACAAAACAAGAGAAGCACTAATTTTCAGATCAAAAGATAAATATAACGATAAGAATATATAGCTTTTGAGACGAAATACAAACATTGTATGAACACAATTGAGAGCCAAATATGTAAAATACTATTGTTAGCAAGGTTAAAATACTTGAATGCAATACTGATCGATACAATTCTCAATTGTCAGCAATTATTCGAAAAGGGCTTAACTCACAGTTTTCTACTCAAAGCTAATAATAAAATAGGAAAACCTCTCAAATAAAACATTAGATTTAAAGTTTAAACAGAGTTTAGACTGACCTCAGGCCGGACAGGGTCTTCGATGCCGACAATGCAAAGGCAGGTGAGACGAGTGATGATGGCGTCCTCGTCTTCCCAGTCGGGTTCGGCTTCCATTTGTATTTCGTTGGGAGAGTTTGGTTTACGTTTCACGTAATCCTTATATGCGATACATATAGTTCTGAGTCCGTCGGAGGCCATCGGTTCGATCACATTCTTCACTAGTTTTTCCTGTTCTTCTCTGGGAAACCGAAGGAGAGTCCCTTCTTTGCCATAAATAAACATACATTTTTTCATCACTATTTCAGACGCGCCCTAAATATGCGGAACAACACAAGAGAAGACCATAAGATGGGAGCCATTAATGTGATTGAATGCAGACCTTTGTGAAGACTCGGAAGCCTTCGTTATTGTCTAAAGGAATTACTGTACTCATAGACTTGCGGACAGAGTTAAATGTATACACTTTATGCAACTTGTCTTCAGGCATGGCTTCCCTTTTCTTTTGATAGTCTTTGCCTATGTCTAAGACGAACCCCAATAACGCACATTCGGTTTTATTTCCCACTTGTTTGGGATTATCGCCCGGATTATCGGGAGGCTATTCATTGGTCAAATTAATATATCAACATCATTATATGCAAGAGCAAATTAGTTTATATACCATAACACGTGTAGTATAAGCACTATTAAGAGATATGGCGTCCACCAAAACGGAGGCCACCGATGAAGGAAGTGATTCGAATTTTGGCGAATTTTTATAATGAACTCCAGATATAAAACTCTGAACGACAGTCATTCTGTTGGTGGTAAGGGTTCCCGTCTTGTCTGAACAAATTGCTGTCGCGTTACCCATTGTCTCACACGCGTCCAAATGCCGGACCAGATTGTTATCCAGCATCATTTTCTATGACGACAATTCAATGACAATATAATCAATATTTACACAAATATTATAAAACAATTATCGTTACATCAAAACAAATACAAACAAAACACTCAATACTTGTTTTAATCAATCAATTGATAAGTTTATTAAATATTTATTTTAATGAAAAGAGTGAGCGGTATATACCTTAACGCTGTAGGCGAGCGCGAGTGTGACTGCAAGTGGAAGACCTTCGGGGACAGCGACGACAAGAACTGTGACACCAATGATAACGAATTTGACGAAATACTGCATGTAATACATTGTGAACTTCTTCCCTCTGACCACAAACATCTTTATTACGAATCGCAATATCAATATAACTACAGTTAAGACAGCGATTGCAGAACCTATTCATCCACAAAGTGTTCTTGTTAATAAATAAATCATTATGGTAATATGTTAATATATACCTCCATAGCCGATCTGAATGGCAAGCTTGGTGAGTTTGGCCTGCAATACAGACTTCTCTTTTCTAGGATTCGTTGTTTCTTCGTCTTGAGTCGATTTCCTCGGTTGATCACTAGGAATAGGTTCGGCGCCGGCGGGGTATTGATTGGCAGTGGTTGTGTTCATCATATGTGAATTTTCGGGGGCTGTCGTAGCGCCGGTCTCTTCGTCTACTGTTGAGTATCACAATTGAAAATACATAACCAAAAAGAGGTAAACAAATGATAATTCATTAGATTTTGTGCAATAAATTAAAAACTAATCAATTAAACAAAACTAATGAAAAACAACCGAAAGGACTGTTAGAACACAGTTTTCATACATTGAATCAATCGATTGACACACATATAGAGAGTGAGAGTCAAGACAGGAGACAATCGGAGGACAATATTTAAACAAACGTATAGGAAATCACACGAATAGTCATCAAAACAAATAGAAATCAAAAAAAAAATTTGCCCAAAATTACCGGATTTCAAGACAGCAGAATTAGGGCTATAATTAGGTTGATTCAAAGGTATCATTTCCGGATGAAGACACGTAGTATTAGGACATGCATGAGATGCAGCTATTGATGGAGAAGATGGTCAACAATTCATATCACAATTCCTTTAAATAAACTCAAAAACATTCTCTCATTAAATATCAATTAATTAATAAATTCTAATAAAAACTAAACTATCATTCAATCGATTAAACAATTTTCGTAAAAATCGATAATCAATAGAAAGAGATATCTTTACACTTATAGACAATTATATCAGAGGTGGTATAAGTCATAGGATTATACCTAGCTCATTTATCATCTTGTCAATTCTAATCTAATTTTATAATAATTATTAAAGTTTGCATAAATAACTATCTAGGTAAATGTAATCAAATTAAGCCATTTATCAAAATTTGCATGCTAAAAAGAATATAATTTAAACTAATCTGAATTTTAATATTGTTGTCCACCTCTGAAACCAATTAAAAACTAAAAATAGTGTAAATTCTCATACAATTGTTGTGATTCAAGGAATGGTATCAATTAAATGGAAAGACACCAAAAATCCACAATTAATGAGTTCTAACGAAAAGCTTTAAAAAAAAAAACGAAACGACTAAAAAAACGACTAAAAACTATTAAAACCATTAAATGTAAAATTATATAAAATTAAAAAATAATAAAATAAATAAATTATAAAATATACTAAAAATAGAGTAAATATTATATATATTATTATTATTATATAAGTATAGGAAATACAGACTAAAAAACTAGAAATAAAACGAAATATTTTTGATATATTAATAAATAAGAAAATGAGGTAAAAATTAGATAAATTTTTGTGAAATAAAATGAATGTGTAGTTAAGTAATGTATGGGAAGAGTATGATCACCTCCTGGGATGCTTTTCTTCTTTTTACGAGCCTTTTTAGCTTCTGTTGGTTTGATATTTTGAGTGCGTTTTCACAGTTAATAGGAATTTGAATACAAAATCCAATGCAAACAATGCAGAGAAACGGCAAAAGAGAAGAGAAATAAGAAAAACAAATCATTTTTAAAATTAAAAACTATTCTAATAATTAAACGTCTGTTAACTGCTGTGTAGTGTAAAACATAACTCATCGAGCAATCAATTAATCGGAAAATGACTGGAAATGCATTTAACTAAATGTTAATTAAATTTAAAATCAATTTCTTGTCTCTAAACTACTAATGCAATTGAAATGCAGTCTAAGACTGAAAACTGTTTTATTTTTAATTAAATCAATTGTGAGCTGAGAAGTGTGGCCCAAATAAGTTGAGGACAAACCCTTTTTCATTTGTTTCTTT
>JAQGCR010000048.1:0-11864 GCA_034699895.1 Chamobates voigtsi
CTTTGCTCAAAATGTGCCAAAAGAGTCACCTAATAGTCAACTGTTGCGGTCCGTATCGTCTTTTAGGGGAACAGGTTATCAGTGCTTGCCTTCAAAGTGGTTGTCATCACATCGATGTGAGCGGTGAACCACAGTTTCTCGAGAGTATTCAAGAGAAGTACCAAGATGAGGCGCTCAAACAGGGTGTCTCAATAATAGGATCTTGCGGATTTGATTCTGTGCCCTCTGACATAGGCGTCCAATTTCTGAAATCTCAATTTGAGGGAACTCTCAATTCAGTGGAAACATATTTGAGAGTAACGACAACTAGTGATAAACGGGTGACATATAATTTTGCAACTTGGCACTCTTTAGTCTATGGATATGCCTTTAGACGACAATTATCACAATTGAGACGACGATTGCACGGCTCACAAAAGACTTACCACTGGAAGCATACCATCAAAAGAAAGTCATTGGAAAGCAATTCATTTGGTTATTGCGTTCCCTTTCCTGGAAGCGATCGTTCGGTTGTCTCCAGAACTCAATTATCTAATTATACTCATCTGAATGAAAGACCCGTTCAAATTGAAACATATTTCACCGTACAATCAAAGACTGCTCTCTTGGCTCTATTTTTGGTCAACTTTGGGGTCAGTTTGTTATCTCCGTATCCGATGGGAAGACAACTTCTGATGAAATTTCCAAAATTTTTCTCTTTTGGAGTATTTAACAAAAAAAGTCATCCGAATAGAGAAAACCTCACAAAAAATTCATTTGAAATTATACTCATAGGAAAGGGATGGACACAAACATATGGTGATCCCAATTGGCAGCCAATAGAAGCTCCCGAAAAGGTAATGGTTTCAAAGATATCGGGCGGAGATTTGGCTTATTTGGACACTTCTATAATTGTTACCGAAATAACTTTAATACTAATTGAGTTAATCCGAGACAATAGACTCAAGTCTGGGGTTTTGACGCCTAGTCTTGCTTTGAGTGACACTAAACTCATCGATAGATTGAATGCAAAACAAATTCGATTCCAAATATTGAAAGAAACAAATTTTTAATTATTTTAATTATAGTATTAAAGACACGAAAAGGCCTTAATTTTTCTTCAGTTTCTTCATAAGATTGAGCTGTTCTATGGCTGCCCTTCTTTTGCGCTAAAAAATAAATTCAAAGAAATTAAAATCAAATTTTGTAAGTTTGAAAGGTGTTAATTACATTAGGAGTACCAGGTCCAGTTCCCAAATCAATTACTTCAGAGATTTTCTTAGAGGGCGACCCTTCGTTCGAAGTCTTGGACTCGGAATTGAGTGCAGGCAATAGACTAGAGGGTATGTCCAATGTTTTGCCCGGTTGTGAGGCTTCGAATTGATGTTTGAGTGATTGTAATTCATATTCACAATTGGCCAAGGCCATTTTGAGTTCGTAGAGCAGAACCATATCACTCCTGAGTTCGTTGAAGTGATGGCAAATCTCTTCGGTGGGCATTGGATGCAAATCTATGTTCAATTCGTGTAAAAGTTGTTCGATAGCTTTAGTCTTTTTCTGGCCAACAGCTGCGGGCAGTTTCATCCGTTGACTGCGAAGACTGGCGCCGGAAGACTTGATTTCAGGAAATTTAATGCCAGCGCTCTCTATGTTAGGCGTCAAACAAATACTACTCATTGAGTCGCGAGAGTTCTTTTGCAAATGAGAGGCTCTTTTCCTTCCGGGTCTATTACCTGTGCGCACCTGTTGGTCCGCTTTACGGGCTTCAGCAGAATTGTCGGCCGCAGTGATCAGCTTTTGTAAGTCTTGAGTCTTTTTCTCCCTTTCCTTTTTCCTCATTTCAATTTTACGCCATTCTGTGAGGAGATGCTGTTCTTCTTCCACTTCTTCTTGGGTTCTGTCGTATAATTTGATTAACTGTTCCTTTCGTTTGCGTTCGTGTTCGGCATCGAAAGCTTTAAGCTTAGGCTCCTGTCCGGGAAGGGCTCTAATCTTAGCCAAAGCATTGCAAACATTATAGAAGCGATCCTTAATGTCTTCTATCGATCGTTCAGTGAAGACATTTCTGTCCCATCGGTCGTGGATTATAACAAATCTAAGATCGAATCTCTGACACAAATCAAACAAATGATCGGTTTCTGCTTTAGTCCAGCCGTCGGTCGACAAAAGCTGTTGATATTCGGTGTCGTTATAACTCGGAATATCTATTGTCTTATCGTTTATATCAAATGATAACAATTAGTCTAAAGACACAAAAATAGTTAAAATCAATACAGTGTTGAGTCGAGCGAAAGGGTATTCTTTATTTTTGTCCACTTCTCGTCTCCAGTGATATAATTCCAACTTTTCCTAACATTTGGTTCAATCAAATGAGTGATCTTCACATTAGTCTCATATAAATGGAAATACCTTAGGAGTAAAAGGGGTCCAAATCCATGGCCGGACTCTTTTGAGTCCGAGTTTAGCCTTATTTAGTTTATAGCCAACCATTGATTTGCTCTGAAAGTCACTCGGAATCAGTGATGGGTTGTCCTTATTGTCCGAATAGAGTAATGCATATAACTCTCTGTGCATTCCTTCGGGTCTTTTAAAAGTGGGATCCACTCCTCGTCTCCTTTTTGTCTTAACAAGCAATCAATTATAGTCGACAACACTTCCAAACCACAAAAACACTTACTTTTTTGCTTTCAATAAAATCAGCGGAAGAGCTGTTCTCGCGGTCCAACTCTAGAATATCCAAGACATCAGCCATTGTTTTATTTGTTTTAATCAAATTTATTTAAATTATTCAAAATCACAATTAATTAATCAGTTTTTGTTATTATTATTGTTTTTAACAATTTATTCAACAAAATATTGAGTCATTCATTAATAATGTATTTTAAATGACGTCCAAAACGTTCTATAAATGCATGCAATGTATGAGTAATACTATACTATATTACACCAATGGATCTAATATCCAATTAAATGATCAAGGTTATATCAATCAAATTTAATGAGCAAGGTTATATAAGTTATATAGACTTTTCTAACCACCAATTTTGATAAATGCCAGCGAATTAAATAATTTCAAAAACGGATCTATCAATGAATGGCTTATATATTGTAATCAAAATTATGCCAATTATTAACATTTTGTTAATTTTTGCATTTATTTGAATTAATTCAATCATTTAATCAATTGATGACTCAATTTGTTTATTCTTGAGTTCAGCGATAATTTCTGAGTTTAAAAAAGGTCTGCCAATCGTTGTTTGGCTCAATTTAATCAAGTTGTTCTTGTTGTCTTGATGATTTTGTTGAACCCCTTGTATTTTATGATGGTTTGGATGAGGTTGAAGAGGTTGGAGAGGTTGGAGAGGTTGCAGGGGTTGAGTCACTTCTTCAATACGTAAGGAAAACATTGACATCCTTTGACTGATCTCTTCTTCAAAATCTGTTTTGAAATCAATGTCTTCACTATTCTTACAATAAGTTTGTGTCAAAAGAGTAGAATTGAAGTCTATTTTTGATTTTCTGGTCGATCTTCTGATGTTTGATCTCTTGGGTCGGGTTTTGTTGATGTGTTCCAGTCTTTCACATCTGATAACTGAAGTGAGACTATCTTCGGAATGAGTTGGGATGTGTTTACCACCGTTGGGTTCTTCGCTTGTATTGTGTATTTGATAATCTTGTTTTGTGTGGCTATTATTGTCCAAAGCATTTGTTTTATCTTCAGATATGATAATTGTCGAGTTATTTGTGTCAACGCATTCACTCTTAATATTATTATATTTATTATCGACTTTTGATTTGGATTTTTGTTGAATTTGTTTCCAAACACAACTAATAAGAAGACCGAAGGAAACCACAAATGAAGTGCTGATCAAAAACTCCAATAAATTCATGTTATGGTATATTTGGAGACAATCACAACAAACAAAGACTGGTCGGCCGGCAATGACTCAAAAAAAACTAATAACTAATGAGTTTTTCTCAATAAAACATTGGTCTCAGATATATCTCAGGTATATCTCAGATATAACTCAGGTATAGCTCAGGTATATATTAGGTATACATTGCTGTCACTAACTGTTGCCTTATTTAACAAATAGAGCGGTTCTATACTTCCACTAAATTGAAGTCTGAGTCAAACAATTATAATATTTATTAAAACAAATAATGAATTATTTTTTTAAAAAGTAATCTCAGTTTCGATTCAATTAGTTTTATGTTATTTTTATTGACTAAAAGTTTTAATAATTGAATCAAAGAATGGTTTAAACACTTTTATGACTTGAGTTAACCGTTGAAACCAAATAATTGATTCACTGATTAGATAATTATATCGTTAGTAATATTACTGCTACACTGTTCTAGGTAATAATATTGCAATTTTGTTTTCAAGTTATGTTGGCTTAAGTTGTCATATATTGCATACTTTCGCTGATATAGACATCTATGACATCCAATCAATTATATCAAATGTCAATGATATCAATAACTCACTTAAATTCCGGTTAAATACAATTTTGTTTTTTCCTTCAAAAAAATAATCTTGGCTTTCCCTCCATTATAGCTACGAATAAAAATATTATTAAATATAATTAAATTATACAAATTTAGATAATTTTTGTTATTTTTAATTCAATTACTATTAATAATAAGAATAAACAAGGTCATTAAAATGAACTTTAATAAAAAAAATTTTAATCCTAAGCCATTTAATCCCTTTATATCTATATATTGAATGATTGAGATATTAATAATTATATTACATAAAAATTAGCCGACAATAGAATAGTAGAGAAAATGAGGAGAAATTGATTTAACTCTATTCTGATGTCAATTGTGATATCGGTTCACAAAAAAGTTAAGTTTACCGTATTATCGCTTAATGCTGCTAGCACAAATCGAGGCTAAGGATGCTGTCGGTGAACCCGGCGTATATCGACATGTGAAAAGGACATAGATAATAAATTTTAAAGATTCAAATTTTGCGTAATTTTTTCCGTTTTGAATTTCAAAAGTATAAATTTGCACAAAACTATGAATTAAATATATCCCGATTTTTGTATTTAATATTACCTTAAATCAAAAAGTTAATGAATTGCCAACTTGTTCAATAAACTATATACTTTGCATTTTCCAGATTATACTTAGGAATTGTAAGGACTTATTTGACCTCCAAATCAAATATAAATCGAAAAATGAAATAATTTTAAGTTTCTTTAAATTAATTAAATTTATTCGAGTCTTAGAATTAAAAAAAAACTCGAAATTCAATAATAAGTATTAGTTTTGAAGTGAAAGCTGTCGACACTCGAGTGACTCGACTCCACATAAAATGCATTTATAATTAAAATATTTGATTGAATATAAGATATATGTATTTGATTAGTGATTAACGTTTAATGCGAACACATTTGTTGTAAGACATCTGTATTTAAGAGACTTTTGTTAAAAGATCCTTAAAATGAGACATTTGATGGCAATCCTCTCTGTTTTGATATCAGGGCTCATATATTCGGGACAAACATTTGGTGATATTTTAATATTTTTATTAATAAAAACAATAATTTTAAAAAATTAGGACAAAATTTGGATGCGATTAATATATTGTCTTCTTGTGGTAATGACTGCTGGACTAAAGATGCCAACAATAAAAGCCCGGATCAAATAAAAGTAGAACCACAGGCTTTCGATGAAGCAGTGGTGGGATGTATGCAAAGTTGCTTTTCTACAAAAACAAAAAAGTCTGTCATTAAAAGCAAACTCCCGTCCCATCAGATGATTAAAATCAAAGTCTCGTCTTTTTGTGGACACATTTGCTTCAATAACAACAAAAACTCCAAGAAATCACTCGATTATTGTTACGCCGGATGTTTAGGAACTATACTTCAGCCAAAATTGAAAAATAAACCCCAAAAAAAACCTTAAATATGTTTTAATCATATTCTCTATTGAATAATGTTTAGAGCAACTAGCACTATCTTCAATTAACCACGATCAATTGAATAAATAAAATTGAATTAAATATCTTTAAACTTTAATAATTACTTTGAATTTATTCCCTGATTTCCAGTCAGGTGCGAGAGAGGTGGGGTAGGGTTGGGTAGGGGGTGGAGTGGGAGCTATCGGCCATTTATTAGAGATTTAATATAAACCTAATTTAGTGGAAAAGAAATGTTTTTTAATTTGAATGAATAAAAAATATTTTGAAATAATTTAAAATCGAAAACAAATTATTTAATAGTTTCTGAGAACACAACGAATCGATGAAAAGATATTTTAATAAATGATTTTGAGTTCATTTTTAATGTGAATAAGAATTCAATTGTTATTATCCTTCAAATATTTGACGAAATTTTGAAGAGAGAAGTAATCCCTTTCCTCTGAAATGAGTCTTTTTAAGCGATTTATTTTGTCGTTTTCTGATTCGAAGACTTCAATCACTTGAAAGTCTTGCTCTTCTTCTTGAAAATTGTCATCATTTGTGTCTTTAGTGTCCAACTTATTGACGATTTGCATACTTTTGTCGGAATTGATTTGTTGAGTCATTTGTTGAGTCAATGCTCGCGATTCAGACAATTCTGCGACAAATGGTTTAATATCTACCATAGAATCCAATTGATTAGACTCAGGACCAAAATCGTGACTCGAGTCAGGGCTCAGTTCTAGTTTCAATCTTTTGATTGGTGTTTGATTTTGAGAGTCTATCGGCAAAAGAGGAGGTGTGGTTGTAGTCGAGCAACAAAAGGAGTGACTGGAGCTCCAATTGGGTGCCGCCGGAAAACTTTTTCGTTTGAAATTCAGTCGTTTTTGAGCACAAAATTGTCTCCATTTTAACAAATATTTCATTTGAATTCTTTTCTCTCGTTTTTGTTGGAAATATTCAAAGAACTGGGACTTCGAAGATATGACGGTTTGGAAGACATGTGAAGCGATTTCTTTGATTACACTATCGATTAAACAGTTATACCAATTGTTAGCTAAAAGTTGTCTTTCGAGTGATTCGTTGAAATTGTGGTCCAAACAAAAGTGACTCAAATTAAACAAATTATGATTCGAGAGATTTGTTGTTTGACATAATTTTGGTGCCGCAGGAAATGATTGCCACAAATATTTCAACCGTTTCTTTCTTAAGAACCAATCCCTCCATTTTGTCAGATATTTTCTTTGAAGACTTTTAACTCTTTTTTGATGAATTAATTCAAGCAATTCTTCTCTTTCTTTGGTTTCATTTGAGAGAACAGAAGAAGCGATTCCTTCAATCATTATATCTATTAAATCATTGAATACTTGGTTCGCAATCAAAATATTTTGCTTTTCCGCCAATTTTTGCTTTATTTCAACCAATATTTCAGATGAAATCGATTTGATTTCCGAACAAACAATTTGGTCAAAAATATTGTCCGATAAGTTTGAAATAATTTTGTTCTGTTGTTCTTTTAGATCTTTTTCTTTTCGGATCACATCCAATGAGATCTCTTTAATCAGAAGATCAGAGGTATTGAGGAATATATCTGAAAAAATATCACAAATAATTTGCTCTAAAATTTCATTTAAAATGAGTTGAAGTTCTGAACAACAAATGTCTACTAATTGTTGTTTGAGGTCCGCATCGATCATATCCTCAGCGATGGTCTCATATATTATTTGAGATATATTTGAAAAATCAGTCTCCAAATGATTGGAGTCACTGCTGTAGACGGGGCTCGGCTTCAATTGAATGCTTTGATTGAAAAAAGGTTTCGTTTGTTGAATATATGGACTATTGTTAGACAATTGAAAACTTGTGTTCAATAATAATGAACTGCTTTTAGATGTAATTGAATCACAAGTGGAAGCAATTGTTAGACATTGTTGTGTTGGGTCAACCCTTTTGATGATAAGTGAGTCCATTGAGTCTGATTTGTTGCTCGATTGAACGTAACATTTATTCTTCTGATCGTTAGCTTCGATGGCATCGGCTTTGAGTTTGCCGTCAGAATCAAAACTATTGTGAACTGAGACTGTTTTGTAGGGATTGGTTAGTTGTGGCGATCCATTGATTACTTGTCCGACAGACATAATTCGCTTATTTTCGACCAAACGGACAGACCGTTTGTCTTTAATTGTATTATTTTGGTTCTGACCGCGAATCAAATAAACGATTTGTTGTCTGAATTGGAGGCCAATGTGATCACAGAATAATTCCAATTCATCCGAGTCTTCAAATCCAAGACAATTAATCAAAGTTTGTGCCGGAAATTCTTGGACTGAAGAAGAGTTGAATGTATAGCACTTCCGCAAAATTTTGAAGGCTTTTTGTCTCATTGGTTTGAAATACCGGTGAAGAATACACGCCATTAGATAAGAGGATTCATTCAAAAGTTGAAAAAACTTTATATAATTATTGGACTGAAAGGCAAAGAAGGCTTTGATTGCTATTTGGACGTCATTTGACTCTCGAATCTCATTCTGATAATTGTGAACGTCTTTAAGGATTGCCGTATCGTTCAAATGAAGAAGTATTTCATAGCATCGAAATTCAGACTCATTCGGACAATAGATGTCCCGCAAAGACAAGTCGTAATACAAGTCTTTTAATGATTGCAAACAATTGGACAGATTTTCTTCGTTTATCTTTGGATCAAAATCTTTGACATTTTGTTCGCAAAGAGTAGCCGAACAATGAATGTGAAAACGGGCGCACTTTTCGGTGAGGGCTACCACTTGTTCATCACATAAGTGTTGTTGTGTTATATCTTTGCGAATGGAACGGGTTCTGCTCCACACGAAGTCATACCAATCACCGCAACTGTTGGTTACATCCAAAGTGTCTAAAATATTAGCGCACAAGTAGTCCATCGTTCGGTTGAGGACAGGAGTGGGTCGTAATTCATGAGCTAATGGTTCTTCTTGGTCAGCTCCAGAACGCCGATACTCCTTAACCATTCTGTGCTCATCTGGTCGTCCAGTAATGGAATTCAATTCAAAAAGTGAGACCTGATTCGTCTCTTCACGGAAATAACGCTCCAATTCTGGGCACATATCAGGACAGGTGCCGACAACGGCGACAGCAGTGGCTAAATCGGTCTGGCGCATTCTCTTGACTTTCATGAGCCGATCCCTGGCATCCAATACAGACATTTTGTCGGACAGACTTTGGGCGCAAACCATCAGTTTGTTCCGATATTCACTCTCTTCGTTGGTTTCCATTAAACTACTCTTTGTTAGACACCACTGATTATAATCAAAACAATTAATTATATAAACAATTAAATCAAATTCATTTAAATACCTGTAAATCAAATAAATTTTAAAAATTGATTAATAAAAACAAAATCATTGGCCGTTTGTGTGAGTCATTCAAATAAAACATAACTCAATTATTTATAGTCTGATTTGTTGCCCACTTTTAAACTTTATACTCTGAATCACTTTTGCATTGTAATCAATTGTGAATTTGTGATTGGTGCTTTATTCTCCACATTCAAGAGGATGAAGAAGACTTGTTCTGTTGTCATGGTAATATTGGTAACATTGGTAACATAAACATCACTAATATATCAACAAAACGTTTAGAGAATTATTTTCAATAATAGGTTAGAATTTTGTAAAACTACCTTTCTTAATATTCTTAATATTCTTTATACATCATTTAATTAGAATATTATATGTAAAATGGAATAAAGAATATGACCAAGGTTGTTTTACAATTAAATTATAATAGATTATCAATTAATAATTAATTAAAGTTTTCAAAATTCATAAAAAAATTTATTGTTAACTAAAAGTGTTTTCGACCGTAAAGTCGACCACAAAATCGGTGATTAAATCGTTGAGTGATTTAATGGCCAACGAAGACAATGTTCGGGTTGTGATCAGATGTCGACCACTTTTACCAGAGTTGGAATCCGATGAGAATGTCTGCCTTCAAGTATTACTTATATTCTTCACATTCATATCTAAATAATAGTTACTTTTGTTTTAAATATTATTTATTTTAATGATTAGTTTGATTGCGATCAACAAACCATTGGTGTGGGGGGTGTGGGAGGTGTCGGTGGTGTGGGAGGTGTCGGTATTCGTCACTTTACTTTTGATCGCATTTTTCCAATGGATTCAAAACAAAGCGATGTTTTCATTAATTCCGCGAAACATATCGTCGATTGTGTTCTTCAGGGATATAACGGTAAGAATACTCTTGCAATTAATTGACACCTTTTTTATATAAAATGATATATAATTGAATTTAAGGCACAATCTTTGCTTACGGACAGACAGGAACCGGAAAAACATACACTTCTTCAGGAATACTATCACAAAGTTTTGATTATATCTTCGATTTTATATCTAAAAGTGGAACCGACACTAAATTCTTGGTCAGAGCGTCCTTCTATGAGATCTATAACGAAGACATAAGAGATCTTTTGGTATAAACTCTTTTATTAAACTTTACAGACTCTAACCTTAATTGAACTTGCTTGTTTATTAGAGTAAAAGTAGCAAGAGTTTGGAACTGAAAGAGTCGACTCAATGCGGAGTTTATGTGAAAGACCTCTCCTGTTATGTAGTAAATAGTGTCACAGATTTGGATAAACTCCGAAGAATTGGTGAAAAGCAGCGGTCAATCGGAGCGACAAATATGAACAAAGAGTCGAGTCGTTCGCACTCTATATTCACGATTACTATTGAAATGATAATCGGAACCACTAATAGTGATGACCCCAAGTCTTCATCGCTTCGAGTGGGAAAATATCATCTAGTTGATTTGGCCGGTTCTGAACGCCAGTCCAAAACAGGAACTTCTGGCGAAAGACTGAAAGAAGCGGCAAAAATAAACTTATCGCTCACCTCATTATCTCTTGTGATCGCAGCCCTCACTGATCCCAAAGCAACTCATATTCCTTATCGTAATTCAAAACTCACCCGACTTTTATCGGACTCATTGGGAGGCAATTCCAAGACATTACTCATCGCTTGTATCGGTATTTGTTTGAAAATTGTTTATAAACTAAATATTTTGATGTTTTCCTGAGAGCACAGGTCCCGCAAAACTCAATTTGGATGAGAGTATCAGTACTTTACGGTTCGCCTCAACCGCTAAAAACATCAAAAACAAAGCCATCATTAATGAGGACGCAAAGGATGCTCTCCTCAGAAGATTTCAGACACAAATCTCAGAACTTAAACGACAATTAGAATTAGAGGCCGAAGACAATGATGTTTCCGGTCATCAGTCGTTCCAAATATGTATTCATAACTACTTTTTAAAAAAAAAATCTGATTTTTAGAAATTCTTATTTCATATGATATCAGCGGATAATAGTGTTGGTGTCGTTCCTATCGTTCCTATCGTTCCCAACGAAATTCTCGATAAACTCAAAAGTTTGGAGAATAAGATATGTGTGGGCGGAGAGAATCTGTTGGAGAAAGCACAATTACAACAACAAATGATCGCAGAGAGTGAGGCAGAGCTACAAATCAGAAGAACTAAAGAAAGAGAATTACAAATCACTTTAGAAGAGCGACAAAAAGAAATCCTTAAAATTGAAGACTCGTACGAAACACTTCACGAAGAAGTCAATGCTCTCAACAAAAAATTGAAAAAGGTCAGTCAAACATTGTCCTGGACAACTTTAACTAATATAGAACCACAGCTCGTATCAGTCAAATTGACCAAGTTGACATTTTCTTTGAAAGCCTTTATGCCGTCCCTAACTCTATGCTCATATAAACCATAGTATTGCACCAGGGTAGCCCTTTTGTAAAACAAGTCATTTTAATAGTAAGACGGTTTCCATCAATGTCATCTATGTCAAATTAATACCTAACTCATTACTAAAGCATTGAAAAATAGTTATTTATTTGGCCAAAATAGTCACTATAATAGTTGTTAAAAAGGGGTCAAATAG
>JAQGCR010000049.1:0-11848 GCA_034699895.1 Chamobates voigtsi
ATAAATATTTACCCATGGTTAAATTGTTAAATTTTCCAATTAATTCATTTAAATGAGATTAACACAACTGACTACTGTAGTGGTCTCTCCGCCTGTCTATCTGTTTCTCTCCCTCTCCCTGAGCTCTGAGAGTACTACTGCTATATAGTATAGTGGAGTGGAGTGTTGTGAGGATTGAGTGTCAACTGTGACTCCACTGTAATCAACACAAATACTACTAAAGTTCGTCCAAAATTACTTAAGCTTAAGACCGCTTTATGTATGCTCTGGTGAAGCACTTCATTCCTCCCTTTATAGGTGTCCTATCATTTAATATCCAGCCATATCACCAATTATATCAATTATTCAAATGAGCTAGTTACTATTGCTAATGGATGCTTAGTGAACACCTTGTTCCAATACCTTTTTGTATGTTTGATATTTTATAGAAATGTGAATCAATTCCAATATTTGTATCTCAAGAGTGCCTCAAATTTTTGGTATATTTTTTGCAAAAATAATGGATTAAATGTTTTATCAGTGAATATAAGATATTTGAATAGAATTTGAGAATAATTGAAAAGTAAAGCATAAAATCTTTTGATTTTTGTGACCACAACTCATCTTAAGTTAACTCTTGTGTTATCCAATTCAAGGCCAGAGAGCGAGCGCTCCAATAGTTGTTCACTCAATGGAGGCTTTAAAACAGCTTTTGTCGAGTATTTAAAAGAAAGCATTTTGTGGTCATTGACTGCAATGGAGTGATCGCAGCCTTCAATAGCCTTAAGCCATATTTATTTGACTACTATTCCCTCCAACACCAGAAACCGGTGGCAAACCGTATATGAAAGCATTGAATTCACAACAAATCCCCAAATTTTACAAAAACTTTTGCGCTATTTTTTGGTTCACTTTTTTATTCACCAAAACATTTGTCGCTAAAAACAGGAAATAATTTCAGGAATATCTAAACCACGACTCAAACAATACCTCAAACTTTTAGCCCATTTCTTACAATTTAATTATAGAAATTAAGTTTTTGCTAGGTCATTATAGTTTACAAGTATCAACTTTTGATAATTAATAATTACGCAATTCATAGACAACTTTAAAAAACAGAAGTGATTTTGATATACCATAACATCCCATACCGGTTATGGACACAACATTACCTCAGGTGTAAACACCACTCATTTAATCAATTATAAAATATCTTCAAAAATTACCATGCACAAAATATTGTGAAATTAAAGTAACATGCTAATACTAAATTGCAAGTATAGTCTTGCAAGCAGTCAATCGAAAAAGTATTTTAAAAAGTGTTTTCCAATCACTAAAAGGACCGACAGATTAATTAAATTTTTTCATAAAACACTATCATATAATTGGTCCGATTTCTTCATGAGTCAACTTAGTCTACCAAGATAAATTAAAATTATCAAAAATAAAGCAGTGAAAAATGTTCGTGGTCAATTAATGAAAGATGTAATGATATATTTAATGTTCTATTAAGTCATATATGAGTTTCCAATAATAAGTTTTTTAGTGATAATCGCATCGGAAATATAGGAATATATAAATGACGTTCAGATGTCATCTCAGCTTTTCTTTGTAATCGTAATAATAAAGTTATGATAATTATCGCTCTTATTATTGATTGGATAAAAACCTATCATTTAATGTCTTATTTCTAAAATCTCTATAACTATAATGACATCAAATAATTATTTGAGATATTCTTTCAATAAAATGAATAAAATTTTGATTTTTGCTCATTTCGTTATTTTAATACTATTTATAAAAAGAGAGTATTTAACATAAAAATTGCATTAAATGTATAAGGTAAAATATTGCTCAAATAGATAGTGAGCAAGGTGGTATCGGCTAATTGTGTTTGATATGGATGTTGGAGTAATTCCGGTATAATTGGGATAATATAACATTTGTTTACATCATAGGAGTCACTCATAGAGAACGTAATGTAGTTTTTGGGAGAGTTATTAGTATTGTTAGTATTGGGTAAGAGTGACAACGGGTTACTAATCTAGCATTAAATGATTGGAGAGTTGTATCTATGAATTGTTACTGAATGTCCATTTTTTGTAAGGGTATAGTGAATGGAGCGGTTAGTGAGCAGTAATTCGGAGCATCAGATCACTCGCCACCACATATATAGCATCCATCCCTCAAATAATATAATCCAATGCCTCACAAATGCCTCACAAATACTGTTTGTGAGAAACACTGATATTGTCTTTCATTTTATGATAGCATTCATTCCTCTCTTCTAGTGTTTAATGTCATGCCTTTTGATCACAATTTTGACAATAATTTTAATCAAATATTTTTTGTTTTTATTTGTTTTTCAGAATTATATTCAAAGACGTGTCAAAAATGGACTCGAATTAGATTTCAATTAAATTGAAATTAAATACAATTGAAAACAGAATTGAATTTAAGGCCAAAAATCTAAATATCATTACTCGCGAGGAATATAATAATAATAATAATAATTGATTATTATCTGCAGAATATCTGAAGAAATTTTGATCTTATTTTTTGATTAATTGATAATAATTTGAGTGAAACTAATGATTGGATTAAAAGAAATAATGAAATGAAATGACTTTTTAAACAAATGGCAAATAATGTGTTTTAATTGGATTTCAATCAAAAATTTATTCAATCCGTGGATTAATTGTGAGAATTGAGTGAAGAATAAGAAGAAGAGAAGAGAAGTGAAGAAAAGGTGTTATTTGTCTCTCAACTGAAATCTGTTCTAATCTTAAATTTTGTGATAATATTATTAATAATAAAATATAATAATTGGTAATAATTGGTGTTATCGTTGAGATAATAATTGCGACAAAAGATTGCGATGTATTGGAAGTGTTAGCAGTGATATATGGATAGCTCAGATCTGGGAGGAATGGCAGACTATCAGCTCATCGGCGATGCTTTCGGTGAGTAGTGGTGGTGGTAGTGATGGTAGTGATGACTACCATCGATGGCAGCACTGATTGTCTTATATATTGAATGTGTTGTCTCTTATAGGATACCATTCCGGTTATGGCAGTGCTTCGGGTCAACAGACGGCACAGTCGGGACAACCACCACAAGCGCCAGGACTGGCAGTGGGCGGCAATAATATGCCGCCGTCTTCGGTGTTAAGTGGTCTGTCGTCGGGTCAGAGTTCAGCGCAGGCTTACCATCAGTTGCAGGCATCACAACACGCGTCTCGAGGAGGAGCGGGTTATCCACAAAGCAATGATCCTCTTATGAGCCATAAAATTCATAGTCAATACCCTAACTATGGGTCGTCTGCCGGTCAGGGACTCGGACTTAGAGGACAATATCCAACAGACCCGCGATATGTTGGACACGGAATGGTTGGTGACTACAATACGGCTATGAGTCAGGCGTCACATTTGTCTGCCGGTAGCGGTGGTGGTGGTGGCCCTCCAACAGCACAGCCACCGATGCCCAGTGCTTATGGACAACAACAGCAGAACCTTATGGCACAGTATAGCCAACGTATGCATACGCCAGGAATGACACCTACTCGACAGCCTACCGGTCCTCCAATGCATGGAATGCCTTCTCACTATAGCTCTTCATATCCATCGGCACCGACTCAGAGCGGATATCACTCACATTCGAGTTCAAGTAGTGATATGTGGTCGGGTCAGGGCGTCCCACATATGCAAAGTGCGAGCTCTACATATCCTGGATATCCCGGTGGAGGAGGGGGTGGTCCCAGCTCTGGTCAAACACACGGTCCCAGAGCTGGTCCTCAGAGCCAATACGGAGTGAGTCATTCGGAGTACAGTGCAATGCATCCGAACGAACAGCAGAGACTACAACAGTACTACTCCTCCAGCAGTGGTGGTGGAAGAGGTGGAGGAGGAGAAGGTGTTGGTGGTGGTGGTGGCGGCGGAGGTTCCACTAGTGGTGGTCCTCCCCAGGGCTCAACTCAACAAAGCCAGCAGTCAATGGCGGCTCACATTCCTAGCGATGGCTCGACATTGCCTTATCCAACAGCACCTGTATCTCAGGGCCCGTTTGGTGTGCGCTCAGACTCACAACAATCGAGCGTCGGATCAAGTCGTGGTCCGCACTCCGGAATGAGTGGTTCTGTTCCTCGACAGCAATACATGGGTTATAACACGCCTTCACTGCAATCACAGCCGACATCACAACAACAAAATCAGTCGCAAAGTAGTGGCGCTTCGATCCCGAGATATCCGCAGCAGTATTCGGGTTACCCTCAAACGGGCGCATATGGCGAGTCGTCAGCAGCCCAGGCCTCACGTCTATCTCCATATCCATTGTCGGGACCGACGGGTCCTAATAGTCCACAATTTAGACCTGGTTTTCCAGCGCCGGGTCCTCCGGGTTCACAACTTTCATCACTGTCTCCAAGACGTCCGACAACAACACCACCGGCGGGTTCACCGATGCCGCCGTCGTCACACACTCCGGACAGCCTCCACAGTCGGCAGTCGTCGACAGGAGTGGGTGGAGGGACGGGTTCGCAGAGTTTCCCGATCAGTCCGGGCGCTAACCACTTGTCGAGTCCCGTACAGGGAATGTCTCCCGGCTCGTCAGTGCCGTCTACGCCTTCCAGTCTACAACAGTTGGAGCAGATGGTTATGCCTCACTTGGGTGGGGGTGGAGGAGGAGTGGGGAGCAGTAGTGCGTCAAAATCCTCGATACCGGTATCGACGAACGCTTCTTCCTCGTCGTCGACGTCGTCCTCCTATTACGGATCATCAGTTGGTGGGAACACCCCATCGGCAGTGGCTGCAGCACAGGCAGCAGCAGCAGCAGGAGCTCCACCCTCTCCTCAGTCTGGCGCCGGTCAACGAACAGGACCTCCGCCGGGAATGTACTCTCATTACGGTCCGAATCAATCTCAATACCCATACCATCAACAGTATCAACAAAACAACTCTCACTGGACGGGTGCTCAGCCCAACCCAATGGGTGGCTCAGTAGCCGTCTCACAGCAGTCGTCGTCCTCCAACACCGGTGGCGGGTCTTCTGCTACGACTTCAATAACAAATACTCATTCAATGGGCGGCCACACAACGCCTACACACCAGAGCTCACCGACAGTGGCCTCGAACTCGTCGTCGCCTAATGTTAGTAAAGGAGCGGACACTCCAAACAACAACAACTCTTCGACAATTAGTGGACAACAATACAATTCTTATGGCGGCGGCAGTGAAATGAGTGTTGCCGTCAGTGCGAACGAACAGAACTTTTCTCAATCTTTCAGTCGTTCCACTTCTTCATCGACTAACTCTACGCCTCCATCTTCTTCTTCATCATCGTCTTCATCACAAGCCCTACAAAGCGGTTATGCCGTAAACCAAAGCACTGTTAGCACAGGCAGTGTGTCTTCATTTGATTCTTCAGTAATAAAAGCGCAGCACAAACAACAACAGCAACAGACAGGACAGACAGCAGCCAACGATACTCAACAACAGTCACAACAATCTCAAAGCCAGACCAGTAGTAGTGGCGGCGGACCAACGATGGCGTCGCCAACACATATGTTCGACTCAATCAAAAGTCCGAACTCAATGAACGCGTCCAACACTCCGAGACCAATGTCGGACCCCTCGTTATCCAATGATTTGCAGCCAACAGCACACACAGCACCACAACAATCAAATCAGAGCCCTTCCGATCGAATGCCAAATTCTCAATCGGTTGGCGCTCAACCAATGATGGGACCGGGAGTGCCACACCCGGGAGTGCAGTCCCATCACTCATACCATCAGATGATGCATCAGCAGCAGCAACAACAGCAGCAGCAGCACCACCACCACAACCAGCAACAGGTGCATCAGTCATACCCGGGTCAGCCACAAATGGCTAATTACCAGAACAGTTATGACATGAATTATGAAATGAATTCAGTGACGGGTGATATGTCTCAGTCTGGTCTGAATGCCGGTCCTTATGGCGATCACGACTCAGGGATGTCTATGTATGACACGTACGGAATGGAAGGTATGGTTCCCTCACAGATGAGTGAATATGGCGTACATCGAGACTCTGGCGGTGATTACGGACCTATTGATCCGTATTCGGCCAACTTTGACGACAGTTTTGGTGAACCGCCCACTAAACGGAAAGGTAAGGGTCGACCCAAAAAGGACCCAAACGAGCCTAAAAAGGAGAGAAAGCCTCGACAGCCACGCGCTCCGCGAGGAACGGGTCGAGGAAGGGGTAGAGGAAAGCAGAACAACAATTCTGTTGAAAGAATGCCTCCAATGCCACCCTCTGTGGCAATGATGGGTCCGCCCGACTACGACCCCAACAATTTCGGTATACCTCCAGACAATATGGCGGACATATATGGAGGACCACATGAGATGTATGGCCAACCGATGCCTCCAACACTACAAGGATTAGGTCCACCACAATCACAAGCGATGCCTCCATCGATGACTCCTTCAATGCCTCCTTCGATGAGTGGTTCGATGCCTCCATCGTTGGGTCCTTCGATGTCTCCATCGATGGGTCATCCGATGTCTCCCTCAATGCCTCCCACTATGCCTCCAATGGGTGGTCCGCCATCGTTAGTACCGGCGGTTATTCATCAGCAGTTGCAACAGCAACACCACCTCCACCAACAACAACAGCAACAAATACAGTCTGCACCCCCTTTACAGCCACCTCCTCCGCCCTCTCAATCGCCTCCACCCCCTCCTCAACAACAGTCTCCACAACAGACGACAAACAATTGTCAACAATCGATGCAAACATCGCATCCAACCCTCGCAACACTGGAAGCACAGCCTCCGACACAACCAAATGAGAGTTCAATTATGTCTCCGAGTAGTTGTGGAACACCATTCAGAGGACAGTCTCCTCTGACAACACCTCCACCACAACCACAACAACAACAACAACAGTCTTCTCATAGATTAATGTCTCCTCCGATACCTTCAGAGCAGCCGATAATTCCGTCAATTATTGAGAAGCCGTTAGAATCGGAGCACAACTTATATGACGAAAATTTTTTAGAACAGAACTCAATCAGTGATAACAACCAATTGAATGACACAACTCTTATATCAATGCCTACCGAAGATGAGACCAGTGTATCGCTGGCTGTTCCTTCTGAAGGTGAGGAAGGCATGTATAGCAGTCCTCCACGACAAGTGTCACCCTGTCCTCCACCAGTAACCGATGATGTTATACCTGAGCCAAAAATGGATTCCTATGAATTCGGTGTCGATGTCGACGACGACGACCAACAGATATCGGTTCCGATTCCAACACTAACTCCAGTGAAGGCCGAACCGAAGGCCAAGAAAACAAAGAAAAGGAAACCCAAAAAAGAGTTGTTGACAACAGATCCTGAATTGGAAACAGGAGGTGACACTACTCTAGAGGGCGAACCAAAGCCACCCAAAGCTAAGAAATCGAAAAAACGAAAGAAGAAACAGACGGCGCCGGTGTCTGAAGTGTCCTCGGCTGCTATGGTGGAGGCCGAGGAGGACGAAGGGGTGTCCTCCGAACTGGTGATTAGCGGCGATACTCTGCTGACCACTGGTGCCGACGAATCACTATTAGCCGACGAATCAACTAAAGTGTCGCAAACGACTGATTTGGATGACGCGACACAGGAGTCATCACTTTGTGATTCGAGTGCAATCGAGTCGAGCACTGGTAACAAGAGTTCGGCCAAAAAAGAAAAGTCAAAACGAGACTCAAAGTCTCGATCAAAGCCTAAAATAAAGAACAGATCACCGAAAAAGAAATTACCAAAACTGGCGCTAAAGTTCAGTAAAAACAAAAAGAAGCGTCGGTTGGGCTCGGGTTCACCCGACCACTCGGATCTGGAACGGACTCCTCCGCCGTCACCGGACGACACGGAAACTGGTATTCAAAAGCGTCGTTCGGCTCGAAATACTAAACGACAGAAATATACCGATGAAATCGAATTGGATTTGTCCGAAGACGACGACATCAACAAAAAGGGTGATTCGGCGGGTGTTTTGACACCACTGCTAGACTCGAGTGGCAAACCCATAGGTGAGGGACAAGTGCTGAGTGTTATGACAAACATTAATGAGGACACAATGGTTGTGGAAAAGATATTGACTTCACGTATGGCTCAAAGAGAACTCGAAGACGACAACAATGTGACCACAGAAGTGACAGACATAGGAACAGACTCTAAGGAACTCAACTCTAAGCCAAAGACCATAGAAGTGGAAGAGTTTTTCGTTAAATACAAAAACTTATCGTATTTTCACTGCGAGTGGAGAACAGAGGAAGAGCTCGAAAAAGGGGACCGACGTATGAGTCAAAAGATTAAGCGCTTCCGACAAAAGAAGGACACAATGAATATGTTTGACTTCTTAGACGAAGAGCCTTATAATCCGGATTATGTGGAAGTGGACCGCATTCTGGATGTGAATGAAATCGAAGAGATTATCGAACCAATAGTTGCAGAGATAGTGAAGAGTAGTGAAAGTGTGTCCAAAATTGAGTCTAAAATTGATGCCAAAGTGAATGAAATCGAAAGCGAATCGCAGACAACAACTGATTCGCAAACCATTGAAACAATTGAAGAAACCGACAAAACTGAACCAAATTCTGCCGAGTCTTCAGTTATGCCAAACGATGAGAAGACTGACGACAATAATGACAATAATGACACCACTGATGATAACGACATCATTGAAACTAAAGTCAAATCACAAGAAGATTCTGTTGAAGAGAATGCGGAGAAAACCGAAAACGAAGACCAAAATGAAGAGGAAATAAAAGTCGAGAAAAAAGAGATAAAAACTGAAACAGAAGTTAAAGACAAGAAAGAGATAATGACTAATGAGACCAAAGACGAGTCAATGGACGCCGAAGAAGAAGGGAAAGAAAAAGAAGATCCCATCGAAGATACCATTGAAGACAAGTCTACTATCAGTAAAACTGATCCAAAAGACTCTTCGGATGACTCGGAAGAGAAGCCTAAACCTCAAGTGTTAACTCGAAAAGTGAAGCACTATTTGGTGAAATGGAGAGCTCTGGCCTATGAGGACAGCACTTGGGAATTGGAGGATGATTTGGACCCATTAAAAGTGGAACAGTTCTGGAAATTCCGAAAACCGCCGCCAAAAAGCGAATGGAAACCAAAACGTAGACCAAAGCCAAGTGATTGGAAGAAAGTGGAAGACTCACCGGTGTATAAGTCAGGCAATAATCTTAGGGAATACCAGTTGGAAGGCGTGAATTGGTTGAGCTATTGCTGGTATAACGAGTGAGTTGTGCTAATTGTTTGAGTAATAATTGAGTAAACATTTGACTAATTATTATTGATTTCAGTCAAAACTGTATATTAGCCGATGAAATGGGTCTTGGTAAAACTATACAGTCGTTGGCATTTGTCAACGAAATTGTCAAA
The DNA here is from genome assembly GCA_034699895.1 of Chamobates voigtsi. NCBI lineage: Eukaryota > Metazoa > Arthropoda > Arachnida > Sarcoptiformes > Chamobatidae > Chamobates > Chamobates voigtsi. The sequence continues at coordinate 9,407 of JAQGCR010000049.1, forward strand.
TATGGTATTCCCGGACCGTTTCTAGTGATAGCCCCGCTCTCGACAATCGGTAATTGGCAGCGAGAGTTCGAGACGTGGACTGATCTCAATGTGATTACATATCACGGAAGGTATGTCTGATTGTGTTTTACTCTTTTGATTATATGCTGAGCAAAATGTTTGGTTTACTCCTCAGCTCCGCCTCTCGTAATATGCTTCAGGAGTACGAAATGTATTACAGAAACGACAAAAACGAAAGAATAAACGGAATCTTCAAATTCCAAGTCATGATCACTACTTTCGAAATAGTATTAACCGATTGTTTAGAGTTAAGAGAAATCCATTGGAAGACATGTATTATAGACGAAGCGCACAGACTTAAGAACAGGAATTGCAAACTATTGGAAGGTTTGCGTCTTCTCGATATGGAGCACAGGGTCCTCTTGACGGGAACTCCACTCCAGAACAATGTAGAAGAGTTGTTCAGTTTACTAAACTTTTTGGAACCGACACAATTCACATCAAACGAGAGCTTTATGTTAGAGTTTGGAGATCTCAAGACCGAGGCTCAGGTGGAAAAACTCAAGGCTATCCTCAAACCAATGATGTTGAGGAGACTCAAAGAGGACGTCGAAAAGAGTCTGGCCCCCAAAGAGGAGACCATAGTGGAGGTGAGTGGTCGTGTGAGCCCTTTCCATTGAATTGTGATTAACACCTGTCCTGTCCTCCCTCTCAGGTGGAACTGACTAACATCCAGAAAAAGTACTACAGAGCTATACTGGAGAGGAATTTCGCGTTTCTCAACAAAGGGGGAACGTATGCCAATATGCCTAACCTAATGAACACAATGATGGAACTGAGGAAGTGCTGTATCCATCCATTCCTGTTGAATGGCGCCGAAGACCATATTATGAGTGAATACAGACAACAGCACACGAGTCAGGAGAACGACTCGAGTGTGAGCGCAATAGTGAGCGCTTCGGGAAAACTGGTACTCATCGACAAACTGTTGCCTCGACTCAGAGCTAACGGTCACAGAGTTTTGATTTTCTCACAAATGGTTCGGTGTTTGGATATATTGGAGGACTATATGGTTCAGCGGCGATACCCTTACGAGAGAATCGACGGCAGAGTTCGAGGAAATCTACGGCAGGCGGCCATCGATCGGTTCTGTAAACCAGACTCGGATCGATTTGTGTTTCTTTTGTGTACCCGCGCCGGAGGACTGGGCATAAACTTGACCGCAGCCGACACTGTGATTATATTCGACTCGGACTGGAATCCACAGAACGATCTTCAGGCACAGGCCCGGTGTCATCGTATCGGACAGTCGAAGGCCGTCAAAGTGTATCGACTTATTTGTCGGAACACTTATGAGAGGGAAATGTTCGATAAGGCGAGCCTTAAGTTGGGTCTGGACAGGGCTGTCCTCCAGTCAATGAACACATCGAAGACAGGCCCCCCGGGAGCAGTGGACGGACCACTTTCTAAAAAGGAAATCGAAGACCTGTTGAGGAAAGGCGCTTATGGAGCACTCATGGAAGACGACAACGCGGGCGACAAGTTCTGTGAAGAAGACATCGAACAGATTCTTCAGAGACGAACCCAGACTGTGATCATAGAGAGCGAAGGCAAGGGCTCGACATTCTCTAAGGCGTCGTTCGCCTCATCGAGCAATAGAAGTGACATAGAAGTGGATGACCCGAACTTCTGGGAAAAGTGGGCCAAAAAAGCCAACTTCGATATCGACGAACTCAAGGGTCGTAACGAACTTATAGTACAGGAGCCCCGACGCAGGACTCAGACCAAACGATTCGGTGCCGACGACGCAGTGCTAGACATGTCTGAATTGGAGACCAGTGACGAAGACGACGACTCGGTGTCTATGAGGACAAGAGGCGGACGGAATAGTCGTTTACCTAAAGGAAAGAAATATAAAAAAGGACGCGGAGGTGGATATGAAAGGGAAAGGGATGAGGACTACATGCAAGAGTTTGGTCCCGGAAATTGGACCCGAGCTGAGTGTTATAAAGTGGAGAAGGGTTTGCTTACGTTTGGTTGGGGCCGTTGGAACGAATGTCTTGTTATGGGAAACTTTAGACGACAATTGTCACGACTGGATGTCGAACAGATCTCAAGAGTTTTATTGTTGTTTGCGCTCCAGAACTATAAGGGCGACGAAAAGATCAAAGCATTCATTTGGGATCTCATTACTCCCAATCAAGATGGAGAGCATCGGATCCATCGCAACCATTCAGGACTGTCGGCTCCCGTCCCGCGCGGACGCAAAAACAAGAAGTTGAAGAAAACGGTTACCGAAGAACTAGAAGTATCCGATTGGGCCAAAGACGACAAATTCAATCCAGACTTTCTCCTCACTGACGACATGTATCGCAAACATTTGCACCGACACGCAAACAAGTGAGTGCTCTAATGGGGTGGGGGTGGGGGTGGGGGAGAGGG
>JAQGCR010000050.1:0-11809 GCA_034699895.1 Chamobates voigtsi
TGTTTTTGGGCCAACACTTCATTTCCATGAGGTGTTTATAGATATATTACCCCCACTATTATCACCACTACCACCATGGTCTTTAACAACAACACTCACTTTAACCGCATGCAGGTCTTCCATGATAATAGCTAGTTCCTTCGCTATTATCTCTTTTATCTATAATTTGACCATGGTGGCTCAGTTTCCACACATTTTAACAATTATTCAAAGATAATAATAGAAATTATTTTACAAAACAACTTATTTTTAATTTAATTATGTTTTTTATTTAAGCAAGCTAATTTTATTTCAACAATTTTTTTGTTTTTCAATAATTATTTATCTAACCATTGATAATAATCTTGGAAATTAATTAAACCAGGTTGAGTTTGGTTATAATTTAACAGTTATGTAACCAATGTTATTGAATTAAGCATGCTCATTTGATTAATGTTATCTAGGTGCATAATTGTGTTAATTACTCTATCAGTAAAATTGATAGTTTGTGAAAAAATATTCAGTTATATAGAGAGAGAAGTTGTTTATGTATCCGGTGTTGTGCCGACCCATTGCAGGCCTCCCTCATAGATATACCGCTAAAATACTCCCATATTCTGTGCGTTAAAAATATGACGATTCGTTTGTAATAAATCACTACAATTAGGCCCCGATTCAAGTGATTAAAAAATCCCTAAAAAATCAAATATCGACACATCTTTCCTATGTCTCAATAATTTTGCAATATTTTCCTTGATTACAATCTTAAACTTGCACTTTTTGATTAAAATTAAATGTATATAATATTTTTTCCAAATTTTTCTTCTTTTAATTAATTTAAGGATTATTTAAAAATTTTATCCTTCAAATAGAGAGCAATTAAAATTAAGCTTGCTTGTTTCTTTAATCTTATTCTTGATTTAAAAGTATTAATTAAATTGCCCTAGATTAAATATCTATTTTTATTTCAATTCAATTACTAATTGAACAAAATGTAACAAATTATTGATAAAGAATCACCAAGATCATTAGTTGAAAATAACAAAAGAAAACTATTACCTGGATTGAATTTCATGAACTAATTTTTTAAATCAGAATTCCCCTTATTCACTAACAAGATGAGTTTAAAATTACATTCTGGGAAAAAATACAATTCTTGTCATTTATAGTGAGGTCTAATTGTATTTGAAATACAGTTTTAATGTACGCGTAATTTGAGTGAAAATTAGAAGTAATAGAAATTGAATGCCTTTTCACAGCTGTTTAGGAAAAAGACATTTTTTGCTAATCGACTCACTATTAGTCTAACCATTTAGCTGTTCTTTCCAGCAGGGTGTTTACTCAGTCTAGCTAATTCTTGTTGCAGTTATCCAGTTATGTTAACAAACACTCGTGGTAAGTTTGACAAACAATTGTTGATTATTTTCCAATAGGTTTTGAGTCAAAACTCAAAAGTCTTTTCGTTCACAACATTACTGTTAATTAAATCACTTATTTTTGGCGATAAAATGATGAAAAGCATTGGAATTACCGTTTGAGTCAATCAATGATATCAGACACCAATGGCTGCTATTATTCTGATCTGTTTTTGCCTAAAATTCTCGTTTTTTATTGAATTTTTTGCCCAAATTCTTGAATAAAAAAAACAAAAACTTAGGAATTGATTTTCGCCTCCTTTTTGACCGCATTTACAAAATCGTTGCCTAAGAACCCCTTCCCTTCTCTTATTGAGAATGACGACACAGAATGATCATGTTGATTTACATTTCCTTTAATTAGTTATTTTGTTTTGTATTAAAACAAAACGAAAATATTTTGAATTAATGAATACGTGTCTCAAAACACATAAATATTTGCAAATATTATTACGTTTTTTCTCTAATAATTGAATAATTAATTTATTAATGAATTTCCGTTTCCTCCAAAACACAGGACCTAAGAAGTGGGTGCCTCTAGAGATCGGACCCCCACCCCATTCAAAGCCACACCGGAGTAAAAGTTCAGTCAGTAGTAGGGAACGACATGAGGAGACCCGAGAGCGCCACAAAGACCGTCCATCGGAGCGCCGCAGAGAACGGCGCGAAGACCGCTACGACTATCACTCGTCGGGTGCGGAGAACTACCACTCGGACGAACACTCTAAAGCTAACCATGATCACGACAGTTCTGGCGGCCACTATGAGGGCCGGCCGCCCGGCAGTAGACGAGGCAGAGGCCGCGGAGGAGGCGGCGGCGCCCGAGGCTCTCGTCCGTCCACTAGTGGTCACGTGCAGAGGTCGCGCTCGCAAACAGACCAACACCACGAAGACTTTCCGGCAGACATTGCCTTTTATGTAGACTACTCGCCGGTCGAACTGACCGCTGCTCTGCCGGTGGCGCCGATTATCGGTCCCTTCTATTTCAACAATTCATATATGGGTTTAGACACTCAAACACTCAAAGATTATATCAAAAAACAGATCGAGTATTACTTCAGCGAAGAGAACCTCCAAAAGGACTTCTTTCTGCGGCGCAAAATGGATGTCCACGGCTTTCTTCCAATATCTCTGATCGCATCCTTCCATAGAGTCCAGACGTTGACACAAGACGTCCAGATGGTTATCGACGCACTCAGCGATTCCACTGCTGTCGAAGTTGTCGATGGCGTCAAAGTCAGAACGAAAGCCGATCCCGAAAAGTGGCCGCTCGTGAGTTGACCACATTTTTTGTCTGTTTGTTTCGGGGTTTTAATTGTTTGTTTCTGTCGTACAGATCGATAATTTGAATGCCGCGGCCACTGGTCTTCACGCAGATGTTCCGGCTTTCATTCCTGGACAGCCTTACGGTTATAGCTATGGTTACGGACATCCCAGTGCTTATGGCGACGAAGGCGGTAATGAAGCGGACAATGAGGCCGACAACGAAGCGGACAGTGAACGCAAACACCAAACAGACAGCAAAGCTGAACACCGAAGTGACAAAGAGGTCGACCACCGAACAGATAATGTGGTTAATCATCTGACAGATAATGAGGTCAATCATCAAACGGATAATGAAGTCAACCATCAAACAGACGATGAGTCTGACCACCAAAAAGAGAACGAAGAGAATCGCAATGAAAGCACTCAGAGCTTAACAAACCCTTCAAAAGATAGTGATTCAAAAGGTATGTCCACTTTATTTGACTCTTAACCACAGTTTAAACTCAGATTAAGTGATGAAATGATTGGAATTACCGTTTGATCCGAATGATACCGAACTCCAATGGCTGCTAATCTTCTGATTATACCATTGTTTAGAACCAAAGAACTAATTCGTTGATTGTCTTAAACTAATTGTTGTTTTGATGTCTTCGCAGATAATAGTAAACACAAAAGTAATAATAAGAGTAATAATAATAATAATAATAATCGACCACCAAATGCGAGTTCAATCGGATCCGGATCTTCAGGCAAAGAGGCGTCGTGTGGGGCACCGCTCAACGATAAAACTAGCCGCAAAAACGACCCGTCGCCTCCTCCTACTCCTAATGAAGAGTTGCCATCGAATAAGTCTAAAAAGGGTCAGTCGAGTGCCACTAAGGATAAGAAGTCAGTGCAAAAAAGGCATTCGTCGAACCAAAAGCCAAACGATTCGGTGAAGTCTGACCAGAATTAGGGATAAAAATCAATAATTAATTTAAAAAAAACTTTAACTAATAATAAGTGCCGACAAAAGACTGTTTGTCCAAACGCTTTGATATTAACGGAACGGATTCTTTTTTTTGCTCGTGTGAATCGCTTCGCCCCTGCGGTGGGCGCCGCCGCCCCCCCTCGGGTGTCTCTTTTTATTGTGGGTGGCGGCGGCCGCCCCCTCCGCAAGTGCTGTGCGGCGCAATAGTTGGTAATTAATTGTAAATTATATTTAAATGATTAGGAATTGAATTATTTTTTTTCTCTCTTTTTTATTATTATTTTTTGGGGTAATATTTTTCGCCGACTTTTAATTACAGTCTGTTCTCGATTTGGGAGAACTCGTGGGTCATCTCAACCACCCCTTTGCCTCTCCTTTTAATAGAGGTGTCATTTTTTTTGTTTTTGAATCCGGGCTAACATTTTTAGAATTATGAACTCATAATATATTCATTATTTTTGATGCAAATATTTAATGGTTTTAATTGAAAGTTAATTAAATTTATCGAAAGTTTAAAATAAATGTCTATTTTGTAAAAAATCACTTGAATTTCATAATAGAATCGAATGTCTCCTAAATCCGGGTCTGTCCCTCATTCTCTCCGAGGTGTTTGTCCGGTGCCGGGTGTCTATTTTAGCTTGTACAAGCCCGTAGGCCGGTGCTATCATTAGAATATACTGTCCCCTAAGCCTCGAGATTCTCCTAAACCGAGGATTTCTCCTAAAAACTCGGAGTCACTTAAACCGAGAGTCGACTGTAATTAAGACTGATTTGTAATTTAATAAATAATTTAGTAATTTGTAAATTAATAGTAATCTCCAAACAATTGACTGTAATTATAATTAATTAATTAATAATAATTAATAATTTGACGAAAAAATATGCAAAAAAAAACAGTTTTTATAAAAAAAAAATTCTATAAAAAAAATATATAAATATTAATAATTTGTGAAGAATTTGAAAATTAAATTAAATTTTATTTAAAGTTTGTTTTTAAAGAATATATATTAGTCTCAAAAACACATCAAACAAATCATGTCTTTATTTGTGGTTTTCTTATGAATAAGATTTAGATTTCAATGAATTTGATATAAAAATGAATTTAAAAAATAACAAAAAAAATTAATAAAAAAAATTTTGAGAATTTATATCACTTTTGGTTTTTTTCTTCTTTTTTCTAAAAATTTATGGAAATTTCATACAATTTTTGATTGTGATCTTGCAATTTGAACACTTTTTAAGTACAAGGTAATAAATTACTAATAATTATTGATTCAAGGTTTTTCTAATTTGTAGCTTCAAGCTATGTTTGATTGGAATCAGCTTGCACATCTGCCCGATTTGCTAATTAAATGCTATGTCATGTCTGTTAAGATACTCTTTTATGAACTACCTTGGCAATTTTAACGATTTGATTAAAAGACCTTGCTCATACAATACTTTGTTTCAATTATTCGAGTTATTCGACCAAAAAAACTATCAAAACTTTTCCCACTCTTATAGAGAACTCTATTGAATGAAATTACAACTAAATTTCAATTGATCTTGCTTATCCACCCAATAGATGTCTGTAAGTTAGCTTGGTAAAGACCAAGATAATAGGTGTCAGCACAATCTGAGTGTGTTTTGTGTTGAATCGCTGTGTCATTCAGTCGATTGTTATTTGAGTTTGAATTTGATTTCAATTATTAATCGTTTTTCAAAACTCTTTGTCTTTTAATTACAATTTATTGAATACTTTACCAACGGATCCATTGAGTGATGTCTTTGCCGACCAAATCGCAGCGCATTTCCGCCGAAGCCATTGATTTGCGAAATGTGGACAAACAGTCGATTAGCGCCGAAAATCCAATGCTATTAAACGGGTATTAAATGGACAGACATTTAGTGATGTCTTTGTATTAATCCAATTATCTCTGTTTGTAATCAATGGTTAGCTTTAATTCGGTTCGACAGCAAATCGTAGGAAGACATCCATTGGAAGCGTTGGACAGCAGTTATGGCCAACGTTTGGATAATCAGAACTTCCTGTTATTGAAGTCAATTCAAGGACTTCAGGCGCCGTTACGTCTGATCCACGAACGAAGGGCTGCCCAACGCATCCAAAGACTACCCGTCCTCAACAGTTCCAATCTGATGCTCGATGTCCTCACCGGTAGGGATGAGATGATAGGTCCCGAAGACTTCCTCAACGGTATTATCCAATTGACAACACTTCTAATGAACTGACAATTGATTTGCTTTTTCTTGTTTCAGATGTGAGTCAACCCGAGGTTATGGCGCCGACACATATGCTGTGCGAACGACACGGCCTTTGAATTTGACTTCTCTTTAATTTTAAACTTAATTTTTCTCTTAATTTTTGTTTAATTTAATAAAAACAACAATTTTTCAAAAAAAATGTACAAAAGTTTACAAATTATTTTTCAATTTAACTAAAATTCTTGGAATTCTTCACATTTTTTAACAAAAAATTTCTGAAATAAATTCACTTTAAATACAATTCTTCTGAAGAATAGTCAGAAATTCTGACTCAGAATTAAGAGGTTTGCCATCAATTAGATGGCGTTCCTCTCAATGCTATTTCTAATACACAGATATTGACCAATAGAAAGGACAGGTATGACAAACCCACTCCTAAACGCCGGTAATTGAAGGCAAGAGGAGGCGCCGCCCAAACAAATGACTCAACAGAACTGTTTTTAAGCATTTATTTTAAAAAATAAAATAAATTTTGAGATTTTAGACAAAAAATCATTTAATATTTCATATAATTATATAATAAAAGAGTAAATCATTATTTAAATGAAGAATAGATCTGAAAGACTGACAGTCAGTCTTCAAAACCACTAAAAGACAAATAAAGAACTCATTTGTGTTTTCATCCGATTTTCAAATCATTTTAATTACAAATGTATTCAAAAAGAGTTTTGTTTTTTCTCTAAACGATAATCAAATTTGAAATACAAATAAAATACTAAATAATTATATAATTTAATTGTGAACTCAATTATCGAATCCACAGAAAGAGAGAGAATGTATTGAAAGCACGGAATAGAGGACTGGTATCTTAAGTGTGAGAAGATTTGAGTTAAAGAAGAAGTGTTTTGACAATCGATTAGAAGAATGTTTTGTTTGCTTTTGTTTTTTGTTTGTGGAATAAAACAGGTGTGAAAAGAGAGGGGAACGACACCCGAAGAGGGGGCCGACACCCAACGTTTAGAAACACTTTCTGTGGACGATCGAGGGTCCGGACTCATCGTATTCCTGTTTGGAAATCCACATCTGTTGGAATGTCGACAGTGAGGCCAGGATTGAGCCACCGATCCATACGGAGTACTTCCTCTCTGGGGGTGCGATAATCTTGATCTTCATTGTGGAGGGCGCCAGTGCTGTGATCTCTTTCTGCATTCTGTCGGCAATACCTGTGCGGCAAATAATGCAAAAATTAGTAAAACCGCACAAAAACCCTTAAGAGGAAAGCCCTCAAAAAAAGTGGAGCGACACATACCTGGATACATAGTGGTGCCACCGGAGAGAACGGTGTTTGCGTACAAGTCTTTACGGATATCGACGTCACACTTCATAATGGAGTTGTATGTCGTCTCATGAATACCGCACGACTCCATACCGAGGAACGACGGCTGGAACAGTGCTTCCGGACAACGGAATCGTTCGTTACCGATGGTGATCACCTGTCCGTCTGGCAGTTCGTAGGACTTCTCCAATGATGAGGAGGAGGCGGCCGTTGCCATCTCCTGCTCGAAGTCGAGGGCGACGTAACACAACTTCTCTTTGATGTCTCTTACGATCTCTCGTTCGGCGGTTGTGGTGAAGGAATACCCCCTTTCGGTGAGGATTTTCATCAAATAGTCGGTTAAGTCACGTCCGGCCAAATCCAGACGAAGGATGGCGTGGGGAAGAGCATAGCCCTCATAGATGGGAACGGTATGTGAGACACCATCTCCACTGTCTAACACAATACCAGTGGTACGACCGCTGGCATACAGTGAGAGCACAGCCTGAATGGCGACATACATAGCGGGTGTGTTGAAGGTCTCGAACATAATCTGAGTCATCTTCTCTCTGTTGGCTTTCGGGTTGAGGGGGGCCTCAGTCAAGAGGACGGGGTGTTCCTCGGGTGCGACACGGAGTTCGTTATAGAAGGTGTGGTGCCATATCTTCTCCATGTCATCCCAATTGGTGACAATACCATGCTCAATCGGGTATTTGAGGGTAAGGATACCTCTCTTGGATTGGGCCTCATCTCCAACATAGGAGTCTTTTTGACCCATTCCTACCATAACTCCCTATAAATCATAAGTCAATCCATGAGTAAATCCATTCACTGAAGAGTCGCCTGTTTTGGCAGTAAATTAAGTGTTATTTCGGAACGACTACTGACCTGATGTCTGGGTCTTCCGACGATTGATGGGAAGACGGCTCGGGGCGCGTCATCGCCGGCAAAGCCAGCCTTACACATACCGGATCCATTATCAATAACAAGAGCGGCCACGTCGTCGTCACACATATTGTCTTTGGCTTAGATTTAGAGGAACTCTGTTTTTGAGATAATTTGTGGAGAAAATCGATATTAGAGGACAGTTATCACTTTTTTTGGAGTTAATTGATTTGATGGCCGACTTGTCATATAAAAGGGCGGATCTTTCGCCACACCCTTTTCAGAGAAATAAACCGTTTTATAGTAATTGACAACAAATTAGTCACAAAAGTGTGGACCAAACTCTTGGTCTGAAAACTAATTTCGACGATTAGTTCCCCGAAAAGTGATGTCAATTAACGAGTAATTAAGGAATCGATTGTTTTTGTGGCAAAAGTCACGAATCGATCGGATTTTTCAGTCGATATAACCATCGCTTCAATTAAGACAAAGACATGATATGAGAGGAAAGACTCACCGAAAACAATGTCGAATGAAATGTCGAATTAAACGGTAAGTGATTCACACAATAGTTATGGCAATCAATACCTGAATGAGTGGTCGTATGAGTGGATCGACAGCACAATGAATGTGAGACTCAACTGATTTTTCATTAAATATTTGACACAAAAAACTGAATGACTGAACGCTGATTGGCTCACATGAGTGGCTCTGAGCTGACATCTATTGCCTTATTTACCTGTGATTGGCTGTGGAGCCGGTCTTTCGCTGGTGACGTAGGCCTCAAATACATGACCATATATGGGCATAATTTTTGGTTACAGGGGAAGGCATACTGTAATGGGGGACACACTTCACACAAATGGTACAACAGTTTTCAATGTCAGCCAATCAGATAACGAGTACTCTTTAGCTATCATTCAAATACTACATTAGAAGCTCATTGTAGACAAATATTTATTAAAATTTATTTAAACTATTAAAATTAATGCGCAATTAGCCATGCTCATTTGCCATCACAATCAACGTCAAATTAGGTTTGAACTAGGCTAGTTTTACCAAAATCAATTGATTAGTAAGAAATTTAAAAAAATTGAATTTTATTTATATGAGCTATCTAGATTCTCATTTAAAGTTTGCGCTTTAGTGCAAATATGGAGCAGCGATTGGCTGTGGGGCCAGATGTGGGTCCCTTCCCATCAGTCGTTCCCATTCAGTAAAATCAAAAAGTTTTTCCAATTCTGGGATTAACTGATATCTGGTTTTGACTGCAATTTTCTAAATAGAGTCTAAAAACTAATGATTAGTAAATGTAATGAATATTAACATTGATTTTGGTATTCACTCATAATCTTTGAGTGGAGTCTTAACTCTTGGTCTTATCAAAAGAGTTACGCAAATAATCCGGTCATCAGTTGTTTGGCAAATGAATTATGGAATACCTTTAAAATTCCTGAGGGCTTGGAATGTGTGGTTCGCTCAGCGCTCAGCCATAGGTCTGTGACTCAGATTCGTATCGATAGTGAATCAGAGCCTCAGTTCTTATAATTAGTTTTGATATCATTTTTATTCATAAATATTTAGTTTCATGTCTTAAATGTAATAACAATTTTTAATAAGTCTTTTCCTACGTTTTTATTCAACTTTAAGTTTCTCTGAGTGTGAGGTCTGTCCCCTATTTAAAGCTAGGAAAACTGCCTTGGTTACTTGTCTGGAGAAAAGTTATTGAACTTGAGATTCAAAATTGAATTTTGATTCTTAACACAAAAAATGCATTTTTTTCGCACAAATCGTTTGACCGTTTTTTTTGCTCTCAAATCGTTTTGTTTGGTTATCATTAAAATCTGGTTTAATATTAGCCTTCAATTAAAGCATAACATAATTATTAACAACATTTAAAAAAAGACTTCTATTTATTGGAAGAGATTTTTTTTCTGTTCAATGGTTTACTTTTTTTTTGATATCATATGATATGATATTTAAAAGTATATCAGATTTTTTTTGTAAATGTTTTGCGAGAAAACTGTGTTATCGTTTGTAAAACTAAACTAATCGCCCAGTTTTTAGCTGATATTATTCAGGGATCGGGTTATAGGCCGGTCCCACACCTATCGGCTGCTAAAATCATAGCACAGCCTAACAATTGTGTTGTGAACTAAAAAAATGTTTAAATCTTTTTTTTTTCTTCGGAATAATTATAATTAAAATTATATTTGGAATAAAAATAACTCTTTTGGAGTAACGAGTGATTCATGTAAATTGAAACTTATCTTGATTAAAGTTCAGGCTCTATTATAATTAAGAAAATTGTGATTTTTTTCGCAACAAATTCTACTTTAAAATCGTTTTTTGTTAATTAGAAACAAAAAATACTATAAAATTATAGTTTATTTCACAATCCGTTTATCACATTATTTTTTAAGCTTTTATTTGATTATTTGTTTTCGAGTTTTGGTTTTTATTTTCAAAACTTTAAATAACTGTTTATTAAACTAATGATCAGTTTTTTTAGTTGTTTTTTTCAGTGGAAATACACATAAAAATTCTATAACATGTTTGACACAAATTCTGAATCTGTTGTTTAAAATTCAGTCGATGTGAGAGACCCTGATTACAATTGTTTAGTTTTTATGACTGTTCACTACCCGAGCAGATGTTCCGGTACTTCTCCTTCAAAACGGTCTATAATTAAAAATTGTATTCAAATAACAATACAATAATTATTTGAAAAATAATTTTCTAATATATCTTCAAATATGAGTTAATTATCCGCTGTTTTAGCACAGCCTTAATGATTAACTGGGTTTAACTAGTTCAATTAATTTGATATTTGATCATTTGATTAAAGTTGGTGATTGTTCTTATCAAATGAAGTAATTGAATCAAGGTAATCGCAATGGAAATAAGAGCTCGTAAAACACTCGATGATAACAAAGAGTTATTGCAATTATATCTGATTTGGACTGCAATAGTCAATATTATCTTGCTCATTGAGAAATTATCTGTGATATTCGCAGACAAGTGAGGTCTTAATCACACGTTTTTGCAAGAATCAAAAGTACTTCAAATGGTTTACTCTCTATTTGTTTTGTCTAATCGTTGGCCAAAAGTATGTGTTTTTTATCGCTTTCGCCGAAAGAATTTTGTTTCGCCTACTGTTTGACATTTTATTCTTGGTCTTTGGAGCCAATTAGTGCAAGAGTTTAATCGGAAAGAATTTTTTTTTAAATCATAAGTTTAGGGAAAAAACTATTTTATCAGTAAATGAGTGACAATAAAAATGTGTTATTTTATAATAAAAAAAAGTTATTTTATTTCGAAGTCGAATAAAATTGTTTCCAATATATAAATCAGGGATAACCAAGGTTATCCTGCTAAGGGAGGGGTAAAGAGTTGGGTAAATTTGGGAATTTTTGAAAAAAATCAACAATTTTCAAAGGGATTGTTGCTTGTTACTTTAATTTTCTCAAAAAGTCAAGGGGTATCTAAGTTATACCCCCTTGGTTATGCCTCATATAAATGTTGTCCTGTTTTTCCCTTAGAAAACAGAACTCGTTTATAGTAGTCTTGGTTTTTATATATGGATTTTATAACCAAATTGAAACTCAACTGAAATTGCTTTTTGTCTTTTGTTTTTGTGAAACAGAAATCTCAACATTTTTTCACTTTATTAGTAATAAAAGTGAAGGAAATTAAGCACACCATCAAAATTATACTTTTTTGAGCATGCAACTATTTCAAAAGAGGAAATGCCTACTATTTTTCTGTAGAAATTTA
>JAQGCR010000051.1:0-11786 GCA_034699895.1 Chamobates voigtsi
GAGAGAGAGAGAGAGACCCAAATTGCAAGTTATAATACGATCCGATATTTGATTAAAAAAAAGATGAAAAAAAATATTTTGTGATTAAACTGTTTTTCAGCCAAAAATTTATTTTCTTTACACAAAAAAAAACAAATAAAATAAATGATTCATTCGTTTAATTCGTGATTTATTTTTAACCGAATATTGGAATCATTTTTCAAATAATTAATAATAACTATAATTAAATGATTTGTTAAACAAAGTGTTGAAAAAGCAATTAAATAAGACTTTAATGTTATTAATCATTAATAATAAATAATTTTTCTATAATTAATTATTCGTTTCACATGAACTCGTGTTTGTGCAAGGTTAAATCCATAGGCAACTCGGTCAATCCGTTTGATCTAGGTCCGATTACTGCATAAATTTGCACCTTGAACTCATTTGAACTGCCCATTGTAAAAAATACATTCCTATTTTGTATCTAGTTCAATTAAGTCACTATTGTGCCATATATCGCACAGAATGATATCTGGAATGTATTTCCCATCGAAAATAGATGTGCGAAAGAATGATGAGCTCAATGACCAACGCTTATGAATCTACTGACGCCATAATGTCTGCGAAAAACAGAGAAAACCAATTAAAACAGAGCTCAGGCCAATAGACACGGAATGGACGGCCACCGCTCCGTCCCTATTGATGGCAATTTGAGTGCTTTAATAGCACTGGTGTCACATCAATCTCCCGGTCATACCATTATTGTCTGCAATGTATTGCATCTCAAGAGAATTGAAGTTAAGGTGTAATAAACGGTGGATTTGGAGTCAATTAATTTATTATTAGACACTTCTTATGAATTGTTTCGACATTAAGACTAATGTTGAGGTCTTCCCTCTGACCGGTTATGTACTCGGGTGAGGTCAGTCCAAATAAAATCATATAAAGTTATTTTGATTAGTTTTTAAAGAGTCTCGTTTTTGATAATTTGGATTACCTAGTTTATTTTGAGGGTCTAGATTTTGTTTAGTTTTTAATAAAATACCTAGATGATTACTTGAAAATTTTCACTAAAAAAATAAATTTAAAATAATAAAGTACGTGTGACCAACCAATTTTTAAATAAACTAGATTCTTTTATAAAATGAATTTAATTCAAATTATAAAAGTTACAGTCTTTTTAAAAAATGCAAGTTCAATTTAGGAGCAAGATCTAATTTTACATGAGCGATTACCAAAGTTACCTCGAGCCTTTTAGCTATTCCATCTTTACCGTTGTATCAACTTCTTATATTATAAAAGCCCATGGTTTATTAGATACACTATATATTCCTTAAAGTGCGATTTGCTCAATACAAAAAAATAACCTAGGTCAGATTGAAAATTTAAAAGAAAATTTTAATTTAAATGTACAGTGTTAAAGTTTACGAGTTAATGAATGCCAACAAGGTACATTTTTACTATTGTTTCATTGATAACAAAAAATACTCGGTGACTCTGACATTCCGAAGTTAGCTACTAGCTTAGTTTTTATAAATAAAAATTATCCAGATATGAAAATTTACAGTTCATCAATTTAAGATCATTATATTAAAAATGAACTTGCGTGACTTTATATTTAATATTTATCAAAAATATGTGAAAATTAAATAGATAAATTTAAATTATATTGAAAAAAAGTTTGTCAGAAATTTTACAATATTTTAATACATTTTTATTTGTTAGAAAATGTGTTTGGTCATTTTTAAAAATTTACAGTTTCAAACACTTGAACGAAAAGTTAATGTTGCTAGTTAAAAATTATTTTTTGATCAAAACAATCTTATCAGAAGTTATTTTTAATGAAATTAAAAAACTGTGTTGGTGAATTTTATATATATAAAAAAGTAATGTTGTTGAACATCCAATTTATTTTTAAAATTGAATTTGCTCATATTAAAAAAGTTACAGCTTTAACTAGATGATTGATGTATTATATGATTATTAAAAAAATAACCTTCAATAAATGAGCTTGTTTGTCTGTTATTTTCAATTTTCAATTAGGCTTGTCAATTCATACAAAAAAGATGTGAAAGATTAAAAACGAGACATTTTCTATATTTGGAATGTCGGCTGATTTTTTTGAAATTATCAAGATCAAACAAAAAATTCTATTAATTAAAAATTTTAATTAAGTAATGATTCATAACTAATGAATAATTTGAAAAATCAATTCCAAGTTTATTTATGAACATTTCAATAACTGAAGGTATGTTCTTGGAGTATTTGATAATTTGGATTATCTAGTTTATTTTAGGGTCTGAAACCTGATCAGTTTTAATAAAATACCTAGGTAGTAACTTGAAAATTTTCATTTAAAAATGAATTCAAAATTGAACTTAAAACTTAGCCTGAACCAATTATTTGAGAGTTAATTTAATATAAAAGTTGCAGTCTTTTTGAAAAATGTAAGTTAATTTAGTAACAAGATCAATTATTATTACATGATGAACTATGAAAGTAAGGACAGTTTGGATACCTCGAGCTCCTTGGCCATTCTTGTTTTACCGTTGTGTTAAATTCTTATATTGTAAAAGAACCTGGTTTATAAGTTATTATCCTTTAAATATGTTTTGTTCGAAACAAAAAATTTTAACCTAGGTCAAACTGAATATTGAATGGAAAATTTTAATTTAAAAGTACAGTGTTAAAACTAACAATTTAATTAATGCGGACTAGGTACATTTTAATTATTGTTCAATTAAAAAATAAAATAACCATGGGTTCATAAAAGTCCAATTTTCTAATTATCTTCATTTTTATAAACAAAGAATTATCAAGATATGAAAAGTTACAGTTCTTCAATTTAAGATATATTGTATAAAAAAATTAAGCATGCGTGATTTATATTTGAAATTTATTTAAATCTAAATATGTAAAAAGTAAAGTAAATAGATGATGATTAAAATTTATATTATATTGTAAACAATTTCTTTGACTAATTGCCAAACTATTTAATTTTTATTATTTTTTATAAAATGTGTTTGTTCATTTTTAAAAAGTTACAGTTTTTAACATTTAAATGTTTTATTGATTACCTTGTGCTAGCTTAAAATTTTTTTGCGATAAAAAAAGTTATTTTCAAAGGAATTAAAAATATGTATTGGTGAATTATATATATATAAAAAAGAAGTAGGGTCAGATTTTTAAATTTATAATACTTTTATTAATAATTAAGCTTATTTTATTTTTAAAATTGATTTTAAGCTCAAATTTAAAAAGTTAAATCAATAATGAGATGATTGATGCAAGTATTATTCGTAATTTAAAAAATAATCTTGAATAAAAAGAGCTTAAATGACCCGAGTTTATTTACTAGCTTAATTTTTATAAATAAAAAATTATTCAGATATAATAAGTTACAGTTTATTAATTTAATATTTTTATATTGAAAATAAAGCTTGCGTAAAGGTCAAAATTGGATTTGTAATTGTGATTGCTAATTGGATTTTGAATATCTGAATATGTAGAGCTACCTATCCCCCATAACATACTAAATTATAAGAGAAATTGAAATACTTCTATTTTTTGCTAGCTTGAAAAAACTGAATTTTTTTAGCATTACTTCTATGCAGAAAATCTCAACTTTGGAATTTTTTCTAGACCCCGCCCCCCAATTTAAAAATCTGAAATTCTCAGAATCGAATAAGCATAAAGAAAGGCAGTTTATGGGAAAGTGGAGTTGAGGTTCTCGTATAGGTTTAGACGCTAGAGGTCACTGAAGTTTGAAATTTTTTTTGTTTGAAAATGTTCAAAAATCACATACAATGTGAAGGTATTCGAGTCATGTTGGTTCGTTTTTGTTCAATTTGATTATGACTTTCGGTTACGGAAAAAATGAGTTTCATTATTTGATACAATATAAAATATACCAAACCTTCCATGGCTATTATTATATGAGAATTCAAAATACTTTTTTTATTGTATACAAAACAGACTTATTAAAAATCAAGCAATGATTAAGAATTCTAATCATATTTTTATATTATATACTCAACATATTTATATATTTAATAAACTTGTCATCTGATACTATGCATTATCATTCAAAATTTTATAGGGCTTTATGTTAAGGCCATGTTTTTTTGGGTCAAAATCCAGTTCACCCCTCCCTAGAGAATTTTTGGTGATGACCTCTGTTATAGTTTATGTTGTGCTAGTTCAAAATTCTTTTATAATAAAAATAAAGTTATTAATTAATTTTAAAGAAATAAAAATAATTGAATTGGTCAATTTTAGATATCCTTAAAGCCAATGAAATATACAGTTCATTTTATTTTTAAAATTAAGCCTGCTCACATTTAAAAAGTTACAGCTCTTGCACTGATAAAATTGATTTAAAGTATTTTTTTTATTATTATTTAAAGATAACCTTGAATAAAATGAGCTTGTTGACCTGTTACTTTTTATTAAGCTTGCACAATCACAAAATAAAAGGTGTGAAAGATTAAATTTTTTTAAAACATTTTCTATATTTGGTATGTCGGCTGATTTTTTTTTGAAAGTTATCAAGATCAAACAAAAAAAATCTAGTTTCTAAAGAGTCGGAATATTTGATAGTTTTATTTTGTGGTCTGAATTTGGTTTAGTTTTAATAAAATACCTAGGTAGAAACTTGAAAATTTTCATGAATTTAAAATTAACTCAAATGCGGTGTTTGGACCAAACAATTAAGAGCTAGATTATTTTTATATAAAGAATTTTATTGTCATATAAAAGTTACAGTATTTTTGAAAAAATGTAAGTTTAATTTATGATCAAGATCTATTATTATTAAATTATATATTACGTAAGCAAGTACAGTTTGGCTACCTCGACCCCTCTAAGCTATTCCTGTTCTATCGTTGTGTCGACTTTTCATATTATAAAAGAATCTGGTTTATTGAATAAACTTCTTTATGTGTGATTGTTATACAGGAAAAAAATTAACCTTGTTCAAACTGAATATTGAATGGAAAATTTTAATTTAAAAGTACAGTGTTAAAGTTTACAATTTAATTAATGTGGACTAGGTACATTTTAATTATTGTTTAAATAAAAAAGTAAATTACCATGTGCTCGTAATCATCCAATTTTCTTATCAACTTAATTTTTATAAAAAAAAAGAATTATCAAGATATAAAATGTTACAGTTCATTAATTTAAGATTATTATATCAAAAATGACGCTTGCTTGATTTTATATTAAAATTTAATTTATATTTTAATCAAAATTTGTGAAAAATAAATAGGGTTTGTTTAAAATTTAAGTTATAATATAAACAATATTGTTCTTTGATTCTCAATTTATTATATTTATTATTATTTTTTATAAAATGTGTTTGATCATTTATAAAAAGTTACAGTTTCAAACTTTTAAATGAATTATAGTTTTGTTTGTGCTAGTTCAATGTTATCAATGGTTATTTTTAAATAAATCAAAAAAGTTATTATACTGATGAATATTATAAATTTAAAATTTACCCGGGTTCTTTCACAATCCATTATTTAAACAGCTCATTTTATTTTTAAAATTAAGTTTGTCATATTTAAAAAGTTACAGCTGTAACGAGATGATTTATGCAAGCAAAAATAACCTTGAATAAAATGAGCTTGTTGACCTGTTATTTTTAATTAAGCTTGCACACTCACACAAAAAAGGTGTAAAAGATTAAAAACGAGACATTTTCTATATTTGGAATGTCTGCTATTTTTTTCTGTGAGTTATCAAGATCAAACATAAAACTTAATTAATTATGAATTTTAATTTAGTAGTGATTCATAACTAATGAATAAATTGAAAAAATTAATTCCAAACTTATCTATGAATCAAAACATTTCAATAACTGATGTTTTAATGATTAGATTAATCGATGAAATCAGAGAATAATTTAAACACTTTTTTGGCTAAGAATCAAATGAAACGAAAAAATTATTTACTTTCTTAACAATTGATTGACTCATTTTGAATATTAATGGGCGCCTACTCTGCCAACTGGCGCACAGCCACCCCCTGATAGTGCACCGGTAGTGTATGTCTGTCCAAAATTGCTATTAAATATTCATAGCATAAAATATGAGCAAAATTTTTCATTTTTCTAATCGTTTTCATCGATTTATTAATAATTATTGCATTCATTTCAATGTCTGTCAGAAAACTAATAATAAGTTTTCTCTAAATTTAGAATTTTATAAAAAATAATTGTTTTTAACAATAATTTATTAGCAAATACTTAATACTAATGAAAATAATACCAAGATTATAAAAAACGGAATTTATATTCAAAGTGAGTCCAAAAGATTTATTTAATAAAAATGAAGACGAAATTCACGTCTTCTTTAAAAAAAATGAAAATTCATTTGCATTTTCATTGAAATACTATATGAATACACAAATGACAGAGATGTGCAAGGGTTGGGCCTTTAAATTGATCCTGTTTACAATTTATAAACATAATGAACTGCAATTTTTCAATAAATTACCATGATCTATAAATTATTGGAACTAGCAATTAGCTTATGGAAATTATTTCAATGAAAATTGTTATTTTATTTGAGCTTGAAAGTTTACTAGTTACATTTTAAAGCTTTTTTATATGTTTAATCAATGACAAAAATAAATTATTTTTCCAAAAATTAAATATTTTAAATGACTAGGTCAAAATTTTAAAGTTGATCCAGGTGTAACCCAAAAGTTTGAATAGTTCATGGTATTTTATAAAAATTATTTGCTTATATTTCAAAAGTTACAGTTCTTAATACATAATACAATAATATTCGTAAAAATAGTGCTTGTTCTAAATAACCAAATAATAACGACTCAGTTATAATATAATTTTTTTTAAAGTCATATAAAATTTAATTCAATTGAAAACAAATAATTTTTAAATTGAACCATCGATGAAAATTAAACATGAGCAATTTATTCTTGCTAAAATCCTTAATAGTGAAACCCGATGCTCAACCCTGATGCAAATTATTTTTATCATAGATTAGTTAATTCTGTGATTTATAAGCTTTAATTTAACTCAGTATTAGATACCATATATGAATCAAACCTTTTTTTTTTGCAAAAAAACCATGGTTATTTTTTTGTTCGAAAGTACCAAGGATGAAAAACTCGAATTCAATTATTACGCAACCTAGATTAATTCAAAGAAAGTACACAAATATCAATAATACAATAAAGATGTGACTAAAATGCAAATTAAAGTGTTTTTCAACCTTATAAACAAGGGAATAAATAAAAAAATTGCTTGTTTACTCATTTAAATTAAGTATCAAGATTATTTTGCGAGAAAAGTTCTGAAATATTCTAAAATTAACCAAACATAAAGAATTCAATTAATTTTGCACTCAAATTAATTAAAACAATTAATTAAACAGAAATTAATTGCTTTTTCTATTCAATTAAAATTGAACAAGCTCATTTCAATGCAAAACATTCAGATTCTAATCAAACAATTTTTTTTGTTCATTCGTTTCAAGAAATGCTATAAAAATATTTTCACAATTACTCTAAAAAAATAAAATAAATATAATCTTAAGAATAAATGGGTTTTTCAAACTTGCAACTCTTACGGACTAACATTGAAAGACACTGAATGTGTTGTATGTTATGAGCCGCACAGCCATACAAGTGATGACCCGATCTGATAAGCGCTGAGTTTATGGCATTTTTTCTTATTAAATGTCATCTTTTAGTTCACATGAATTACATTTTGAAATAACATTTATTTCGAGACTTTTTTCTCTTATTATTTCGTCTCTCGTTTTGAATGAAAATCAATGAAATCATTGAATCAAAGATAAGAATAAATTGATTCTTGTTTTTCACAGCAAATATCAGAGAGAATGAGAGGAGAGAGAGAGAGAGTCAGAGAGAGAGAGAGAGAGAGAGAGAGACGACTGTAAAAGAAATCGATTCCAATCTAAAAGAGATTAATCCGAAACAATTTGACAGAAAATGAAAAATTCTTCTCCAATTGAATCGAAATTATTTTCGAATCACAAGAATTTGTTTTAAAAATGTTTTTTCTTTTTATTGAATTCAAAGTTTTATTTGTTTTTTGTAATTATTGATTACTGAGCTGTTCTCTGATAAGTATTTTTATCTAGCGAAAAAAATCTAGTGCTTTTTGCTGTATTGATATGCATATTAAAGACTGTAATTTTTTAACAATAAGCAAACTCATTTTATAAATAGCAATTAGATAGTTTACCTTTTGGAACAATGGCACACATCCGACTTTTAAAATTAACCTAGATAATTAATTTTCAATTTTTTCCCCAAAAATGTTATTAATTCATTGATTATTATAATATAATTATTTTGATCTTGTATCATTCAAAGTTTTCAGAACAATGAGTTTATGTATAACAGCTGTAACTTTAAAAATATGACCAAACACCTTTTACAGATAAACATAACGTTTAATCTTATTGGCATATGATTGACCGTGTATATTTTACAAATTTATATTTTTTATATAATCTAACAGGACAAATTAGAATTTCATCAAAAATTGAACACTTAACAATTTAAAAAAATCTAATTTACATGATAAAAATATTTAACTGTAACATTTTAGATATTAGCAAGCTCATTTTTAATAAAACAGTGAAATTTTACTAATTGGTCGCTTCACTAGTGTTCTTTTTGATCAATATTCACCCTAGTAAAATTAAATTCACCAAGAACAATAAATTATTTAAAATCTTTGTACTAGATAACGCAATAGAATAGGTTAAAAGTAAAAATACATTTAAAACCTACAAGCTCAATGTAAAACTTTTATATCTATTTAATATTCAACTTTTGGAACAAAACTATTACTCATGCAAATTATTAATAGATGCTTGCTCAAAAAAGGAAAATTATAATCCTATTATACAATTGTAGGAAAAAATGATTGAAATTCCAATAATTATGTCATTGAATAGCATTAATGTTAAGTAATTATTACATATTATATTCAAACGATTCCTGGAATCGATTGTCAAAAACAGGATTAATTCAAAACACATCTAACGATTGATTGCAAGATAATTATATGTCTGTTTCGTTGGAAAATGTGATTTTAATATCAAAATCCAGACCCAAATCATTGTTATTAGAGATCAGTTAGCGTTTGGGACGGCATTCAAATTGAGCGCTGGGTTCACAGACTTTTTGATTGTCATTAATCTAGATCAATCTGTCAGCTAATAAACAATTGATCCTGGTTCAAAATATCACTCAAACAATGGATTTAAGCTCCAAATTGTGTGAAATCCTTGAGAATTATGATTTGTTTTCATTCATTTCAATATAATTTATAATAATTCTATTTCCGGGAAATAAATGAAACAAAAGAGTAGTCAAAGAAAAATAAATAAAAATCTTTGCGAAAGAAAAACAACAAAAACTTGTCTTCAATTTATTATGTCTTATATTTTGATAACAATTTGATGAAAAAGAGTCTCTCTCTCTCTCTCTCTCTCTCTCTCTCTCTCTCTCTCTCTCTCTCTCATCAGTGAAAAAGTGAGTTCACAGTCGAGAGGAGCGGACTATTTCAGGAACAGCTCAGTTGTTATCGAAAGTGAGAGCAGATATCCATTAAAACTGTGGTCCGAAATACAGTTGAGACGAGAAGTACTTCCGTTTAGTTTTTGTTTTGCACTTCACTTCTGGACTGACTTCTGGTTCCGAAAGCCATTCCTAAACAGAATCACTATTTACTCGCTATTCGTATCCATTGAAGTCAGGAAAGTGTGAAATCAAATAATTTGTTTTGACTTTATTTTCACGAATTTTTTTCTCTCCAAATGAATACAATCTTTGAATGAATAGAAAAAAAACTTTTGTAGTCTTTCTTTTGTTCGCACTTTCTGTTCAAAGTGAAGGCCTTCCCAATGGATAACCACTTATTAAAAGTTGATGGATATGTTCGCCTTATTGATTGCTGTGCACAAGGTGTTTGTGATCAATCATTTAACAAGTAGCGATCAATTATTTTCTGATTAATTTATATTGATCTTGGTAAACCTATTTGGAATTCTATGAGCACTTTATTTAAGAGAATTTTATTCTTAATAAGGGAAAGTTGGGATTAAAAATTGTAGCAGGTTCATTTTCTGTTAAAATTCCATTACATTTATTAACTGTAACTTTTAAATTGCACTAAAATTTTAGTCTTATAAAATTAAGCACGGTAAAAATATTGGATGTGTAAAACAATTGTGGTTACTTTTTGTCAATCAATATTAAAAGAACCTAGTTTACTAGAGAATATATTACATTTAATTGAACACATTGATCTTGATAAACCAATTTCGGATTCAATGAGCACTTTATTTAAATTCAATTCTAAATAAGAGTAAATTTTGATTAGAAAATGTAACAGGTTCATTTTTTGTTAAATGATATTACATTTATTAGCTGTAACTTTTAAATTGCACTACAATTCTAGGCTTATAAAAATATGCATGGTAAAAACATTGGTGATCCTAATCACCCCGATGTTATTTTTTCAATAAAAATAATAAATGAACCTTGTTTACTATAGAATAAGTTACATTTTATCAATATAGGATTAAACATATTGATCTTGGTAAACCAATTTGGAACTCGATGAGCACTTTATTTAATTACATTTAATGAAAAATAAATGAAAATTTGGTATTTAAAAATATATCTGGTTCATTTTCTTTTAAATTATTTTACATTTATAAACTGTAATTTTTAAATTGAACTAGTATTTTAGATTCATAGAAATTAGCATGTTAATATTATTGGGTGGTAGCCTAAACGAATTGTATTTTTTGTGAATAAATATATTAGCTACCTAGTTTACAATAGAATAAGTTAAATTTTATTAAACATATAGATCTTGGTAAAAACAATTATAAATTAAATGAACACTTTTAGAGAAATCAATTTTGAATGGAAAATGAAATCTAATAAATATAAGCAAGGTTGTTTTTTGTTTTAATTTATTTATATGTATTAACAAAACTGTAAAATTTTAATTCTGTTTAATTCTTTTATTTATAAAATATTTAAATTTATGCTAAACTATTTTACAATTTTTGAAATTTATTTTTGTATTACCAATTTAAAAAATTAAAGAATAATCAGGGTTTTTTTAAATTTAAAATAACTACAATTCAAACATTCATCTATATTTTTTATCTATAATTTAACTTGTTAACTTTTTTATTTTGAAACAAAAAACCGTAACTTTTAACTTGATGTGAATCCAGTACTTATAAAAATCTACTAGGTAATCTTATTGGAAATTAAATGGGAACGACATTATTTTGTTTTAAAATTTAAATGAAAAAATAAACCATCACTTCATATAATTTTTTCAAATTCACCTAGATTGTTTAATTTTTTTAAAAACTTAACTGTTGAATTTGAATTTCATTAAGATTTTTCACTTATTAAAATATACTAGTTAAAAATTATTATGTAATTTAGTTATTGCAATATTTAATTTTTTCTATTTTTTAAAAATTATCTAGGTATTCAATTGAGAATACACAAATTTCAATTATTTTAAAAAATAAATACCTTTTTTCATAATTACCTAGTTTGTTTTAATTAATTTGAAAACTTGGGCTATTTATTGAAATCAAATATTATTATTCAATAAATCAACATGTTAAATTAGTTAAGTCTTTAAAAATAATATCTCAAAAACATTGCCTTGCTAATTAAAAATATAATAAAAAATTATTCAAAAACAGTAACTTTAAAATTGAATGAAAATCATTATATTTTATCAAATTTAACATTAAATT
>JAQGCR010000052.1:0-11735 GCA_034699895.1 Chamobates voigtsi
TTTAGAAAGGACAATTCTCTCTTTTATTTAGTTTGATATTAAGGCCGACTTTCGTTGTTATTATATTAGTTTCACAATTGATTTGATCGATATATGGGTCAAAGAGTGACCACTAAAGCACAGGAAATACTTTTTAAGGTGAAGAGTATTAACTCATTTTTCTTTAATTAATCGCATATTTACTATGAATTTGATGCCACCGTTCCTCTGAACCACTGCTCTAAACCAGATCACACCTAACCCTCAAAAGACTGTTCCCTTTATTCAACCGAATGACCGAACAAACTATTTTCAAATTATAAACTGTAAGAAATAGACGAAAGTAGACTCTAGCTAATTTTAAACATTATAACATTAAAATTATCAAAAGCTAACACTTGTTTCAAATGAACAAGATCAAATTTCTAAATTAAATAAATGACCGTGATTAAAAGCATCTAGACAACAATTAATTGTGACTCAAATAAGGATTTTATGAAACTTAAAATTGAGTTCTGTTTGTTCTCCTCTTTTGTTGAGCTCTGAAACAAATTTATAAAACAATAAAATAAGTTATCCATCAACTTTTCTATCAAAATTAATAAGATTGCTTCATCAAAAATGAGACCAACGAAGAATACATTTGGAAATAATGTGATACTAATGTTAATAAGAAATAGTTGTTTGCCTTAATTTTATTCAATGTCTATAAATATTAGGTTTAAAAGCGAACAGAATTTGGAAATTCCTTAAATCGAATCAATTATACTTTTATGAAGAACTTTAAGAGCTTTAGGTTTAGGTTTAAATAAGTAATCATTGAAAAGCATTTGGAACTCCACCCAAAAGTTTGACTTATTTTAGATGACGAACAGAAAAGGGAATTATCCCAATGCCGAAGGGCTGTCCAATTGTGTGGTAAAAGAACTCAGAAATTTTAGTATAAAATGTAATGCTTTGTTCAAAAGTGATACAAATCGTGAATATTATCTGACTTTTAAATCCAAAATGAAATCGATTGCAATTTTTACGGCTGTTCTTACAGTTTGCAGCGCAGGTGTTCTCCACACTCCTCTTCTACACAGATATGTATCTGCGGTTCCATCCGTTTTGACACATTCTCGAGTTGCCATCCCTGCCTCAATTCCCACCACAGTGTCTGAAGTTGTAACAAGGTCAATTATTTAACTTTTGCCCTTTCACCCATTAACACTTCTATTTGACCTCGAATATAGTGCCCGACATGTACCAGAGCATCGTTTTACCTCAAGTGAATGGGTTCAGCCGACCTCAAACATTATTCCAGCGGTTCGTATAAATAGAACTTTGAATTTGACTTGCATGATATATAGCAAGATCATTTTGTATTTTAATATTTGTGGTAATCATTGTTAGGTCCGTCAATACACTGTCAGATCTGATATTCCGGTCGCCGTTCGGTCAGTCAGTTTGGAGCCCACAGTTGAGTACAGCAGTCATTTGACATCAGTTGGTATCCCAGCACTGACTGCTCCAATATACCAATCTCCGATATACCAAGCTCATCCATATTACTAAACTATTCTTAAACGATGAATAATGTCATCAATTGTTCCGAAAATAATTGTTTGCATTTATTTTTGATATGAATTATGAATTGTTTAAACATTTTTCAAATACTAATAAAGTTTTATATTTGAAAGACTTTAAAGACTTTAAATCGTATGATATCTCAAACTTAAACTGTATTTCGAACCAAAATTTTAATTTGAAAGTAATTTAAGCGATAATTAAAAATTTTATGCATAAAATTCACAAAACATTAAAACTTTTCACTACTGTTAAACAAAACTGAACTGAAGTTTTTTATTTTGTGAATTTTAGACAATTATTAATTGTCTATAAAATAGAAAATAAATTATAAAAAGATTAGTGATTAACGTATATAAACATGGAATTGATTTTTATACGTATATACAGTCGGTCCACGTTTTAGTAACTCTCGATTTCGGAGAATTTTTCGTTTATGAAACAAAATTAATCTTTCAATAAAATCTTAGAATTTTCCCCCAAAATCCGCCATTCACCCTCCCCTACAACCCCTCTAAGTTGACCGAATGTGGATATCCCTGATTTAATTATTGATGCGTCAAAAAATCCAAAATATTTCTAATAAATGATCCCGAAAATAATTCCTGGCTTATAAAAGACTATTCAATATATGAGTGCATACTTCAGTTCGGGAATCAAATATATACCAATATATTATATATACATTATAATCAATAAATTCGTTTTAAGTCCAAAATTGAGAATTATTTACAAAATTTCTAAACAGTTTCTAACAACCAATAAATTTTGGTTAAACTTTTTTTCTTGCAAAGAAGTGTCGTTATAGTAGTAAAACTGTTTCCATCCCTTACTATAAATGTTTGAATACTTACTATATTAAAGTTGACCGACAACTACAAAAAACAGAGTGATATTTTTCAGGGGTGAACAGAGTGTTAATAGGAAAGTTCACTACACCCTAAACTCTATAACTTATATTTCTTTCAAAGAAAAAACATTTAACCGATATTTATTGGTTGGTTTCTAATCCCTCACAAGTTTTGTAAATAATTCTCAATTTTGGACTTAAAATAAATTTATTGATATTTATCTGATATTTGATTACTGAACTCTCCTCTCCTGAACTGAAGTATTCGCTCATATATTGAGAAGTCTATAAAATCAGACGATTCCTCTGTCTTTGAGAATAACTAGTAGTTAGCCTTCGAAATTTGTTCAGACACAATTTAATAATTGTCATGCAAATTTATTAACACCGAAGCTGTCGGTCAAAGTTGTGCTAAAAAACTAAATTCGGAGTAATTTTTATTTATTTAAATTGTTTTAATATTTTAATTAATTGTCAATTAGTGAATCGATTTAAATTATATTAGAATAAACTGACTTCACGTACTTTGACCATGTTAAGAAAGATTTTAAATTTTTGAATTCTAAAATATCTATAAATTAATAAAGTTTGTAAACTGAATTACCCAAGTTAAAATTTTTGTTTTGTTTAAAATTTAGTTTATACTATAAACTCCTATAAACTTTAGAGAACAAGTCCTATTATCTAAATTAAACATCTAGGTGAATAATTTACGGTAAAAATTTAAGGAAGTACATTTTTAATATAAATTTTATCGTTGGAGGAAATATTATTGAAAATAATTTTCATAGAAATCGTTCATAATTTGATTTAGTCTTCAAAGTGCACTCAAAAGCATCGTACAAATGATTTATTACAAATAAGTTCATAGTAGAATGACCATGCTCCACTTTATTAGAAATGATACTTTCAACATTAAATATTGATACCAAACAGTGAAGAAACATCAAAGGAAAGCATTCAAAAAGTTATTAAAAGTAAGACTCTTTTTAATATAAATAATTATTTGATAAAAAAGCTTAAAATTATTTTAAAAATTGCATTAAATATACTCTAATGAGTGCATAGAAAGAGTTACTAAATATTAGACAAAAAACTTTTTTCACTGAATTTACATAAAGTTTTTGGTAATTCAGAAAAAGTCTCATAGAATGAGTGCAAACTTTTTAGCATCAAAACTAAATGATTCTAAACTAATCTAGATTATAGACTATTAGACTCAGGACTATATACTAGGAAATGCTGTCATAAAATGTATCAAATGTTTAACTAAACAATATTTATAAATACAATTCATGTAAATTACGTTACTTTAAAATCTAGTCTACTAATAATTTTGAGACAATTGAGCATGGTCATTTTAATTAAAGGGAGATATTAATGAATTAAATCTAGTAAAACATTGGTCAGGTGTGTGTCAGATGTGTGTGAGGTGTGGGTCAGATGTGTGTCAGGTGTGGGTGAGTTGTGACGAAATTTGTGTTAGTATTGGTATTATTAGCGCACATGACATGAGTCACATGACATGACATAACAACAACATTAAGGCATTCATTGAAATGTAGACAAACACTGAATCACTGAACGTGTGATTCGTTTGTGATTTTGCGTCAAATAATGTCTTACTATAACTGAAGTCAACATTTATTTTAATTAATTTAATCGTTTGTCTGCAGACTCTTTGACTCAAAGTCCTCATGAAATATGAGTTTAGATACTCTTCTGGAGGCCGCCAAGTATTTGGACCACATCCAGAAGACGGGTCAGTTATCATCATTTACACAAATAATAACCATTTTTGACATTAAAAGCCTTTTTGACAATCGATTTATTCCTCCATTTATTACAAGTTTTCATTTAAATTGAATTTAATTCAAAATTTATAAGAATTTATTAATGAATTTATTGTTCTTAACGTAAAATAATTAGATTCAAGTGATGGGGAAAGACATGACTTGACAGGAAGTGATAGCTTTGAGGACACGGAAGACGCAGTGATGCCATCGACGACATACCACTTGAAAGTGGATCCAAATGTTCCGATTAGTGTTCAGTTCCATACTTACACCTCGTGTGGGACTGGAGTACAGCCAATGGCAGCGATGGCCCCACAGTCTGAGCGAATGAAGGCTTGGAATTCCTCCAACAGAAGTACAAAAAGAAACGCTCAGAATATGGCAAATGTTGTCATCAATAATATTGACAGCAATTCGATAATCAGACCATCGATTAATGCAATCAACAAAAACAATAACTTTTCGGTGAATAATGGAAACAATAAGACCTCAAGAGTTAACAGAGACAATAGAGACCACTCCTCGTATTCTCGTCACCGAGAAATGCATAAAACTCTGGAGAAGAATCGAAGGGCACACCTCCGCCACTGCTTCGAAGTGTTGAAGGATGAGTTGCCCCCCAATGAGTACAACGAGAAGAAGAGTTCGCACATAAATATAATCAGTTGTGCCATTCGTTACATACAACACCTGAAGCGCACTGAAACTGAACTCCACTTTCAGACCGAACGACTGGTCAGAACCAAAGTCCGGTTCCAGAGTCAAATCGCACAACTCATGGAAGACTTCAATGAAGTCAACTCCAATTCAAAGATTGTTGGCATCGGACCAGTCATCGAAGGGGACCACACTCTCAGCGTCCACTTCAATGACAGTCATTACGAGCCAACGATTGACGAACAAAGCGATGAAGAAGTGATAATTGAGTTACAAAACGCCGACGACTGCTATGACGACGAGACCACTACTACCGCTTCAGGTCTGTCCACTCATTTGTTTTAATTATATATTGACTTAAGTATTGATGATATGACTAATAGAGTGCGCGGATGACATCCGAGAGAGCGGTAACCCACCGAAGGTCATGAGTGGATCGCTGGCCAACGCATTGATATATGTGGGACACGCGTGACATCGACGGACACATCCGCCCACTTGTGATGATATCGTTTCTTATATAAAGTATTATTCGGTGGGCTTTGACTCAATTGATGGCTATTTTTGAAGTTTGATTCGAACTCCAAATTCAGTTTAAATCGATTTTGAAAATAATTATAAAACAATTAATGTCTGAATGTTTGTAAAGAAAACTAATGACTAAATGAGTAGTTTTTCTCATTTTTCAAATTATTTCTTCGTTTCACAGAAGAAGTGACAAAATTTTAGTTATTTTTCGTTAAATAGTTTGTGATTTATCTCACATTTCTCTGAGTTTTTATTTCTTTCATTTTGTCATTAAATGTATTATTGATTTCAATAATTATTATATAAATAAATAATAAATACTATAATTAATCGAAACTATTATTAATAAAAGTTTTTATAACTACTTATGTCTTATATTCCACTCAAATAGTTGTAAACCCCTTCACAACCCCTCCCCTTAAACACTCCACACCTTCTCTAAGGAAAACCTGACTTAAAATGAGTGTTAAGTCATTCCATCGGATAATACAAACAATTTTATATAAAACTAAATAATTTGGAATCATCTTGATCATGATCTTGCTCATATTTATCATAACTTACTCATTACTGGAGATCTACAGTTAGTATGACTTCTTAGGAGAGGAAAAGTCAATCATTTCTTCGATTAATGGCTTTAATTAGAATTCAATTGAATTTTATCTCAAATTTACATTAAATTAGCGAATGTCATACCAAGAGAATATAAATATTAGCATGCTCAGTCAAATGATTCAATCAAATTATGGCAAAAAACCTGTACATTAATGTTGCAAATTGAAATTTTAAAATGATCAAGATGATTTGAATTATTTTCATAATTAGCGCCTAAATATACAAGACCAAATTAGGATAGAGGTCAGCACAAAATTCATTTAATCATAAAAAACGTTTATTTTGTGGTAATCTTTAGTGACTATTAAATTGAAATTTAATTGAAACAATCTTGCACAATTCATCAAATTGAATTAAGAATCTATAAAACATAAAATTAATAATAACTCAAATGGTTTAATGTAATCGAATTGGAATTCAAATGAGAAATAGATTGGTTAGGGCTGAGGAAAGGGGTCTAAATTATAGGAAAACTTTTTGTAAAAGTGGTATAAATTTATGGCCAAAACGTTTGAAATATGGTTTTTATTCTCCATATTTATGGCTTATTTTGGAGGAAAGTCTTCATTAATTTGTGACATAAACACAAACACAGCTTCAAATCGATTCAATCAATTGCTGTGAATGTAAATAATTTTTTATCAAATATTTGTTTAGTATTTTGTCTTTTATTTTGCATTTTATTAATAATTTAAAAAGGATTTCAATTAATAAGTTTTACTCTATTTATGAAATAATGTCTAAGATTTTAGAAGAATTTGTTATATATTTGTATAAATGATGTAATCATATGATTGTAATGAATATTAATCCAAACAAAAGTAAGTGTTTTATTGATTTTCAGTTATATTTTATTTTATCCCAAATTATCCAAAAATTTCTTTTATTTTATTAATTAATTGATTTGTATTTTCACACAAAAGGCTCTCAAATTGTATAAGAATTGGATGTTTGAAAGACTCAATCAATTAATTGATTTTATGATTATTTGAGAAGAAAATCACAAATCAATTGTCGATGATTTGAATGAACAAAAAGTAGATAATATTGACTCAAATCTAAAGCAATGAAATTCTCAAAACTAGTCATCGATGCCATCAAACTCTTCATCGAGTCTTCAAATGATTTCAAATAAATTAATCAAAATTATGGCCAAAATATTTGATGAATTGATCCCATTATAAATGAAAGACAAATCGAAACGAATTTTATTTTGACATAAATTTGGTTTTCATTAAACTTTTAGTTTTATTATTGACCGCTAATTACCGGCAATTGTCTCACAAACGATGGCCTGTAAATCAATAACCCGTTTTATTCCGGCCACTTGTGCCTGGATTCTTCTCCTTTCGGCCACTTCTCTCTTCTTTATCTTCCCGTAAGTCTTGTTCTGATTGAAAGTCAGACCAAATATAGATTTAGTGAAAGACTAACTAATAGTTAATTGGTTTAAATGTCAAAACAGATGTCAATACCTTCAGAGAGAATATCATTTTTCGGTGACTATATGTCAGGGATTGATAACATTTTTCGTGATTTCAAACTTCTTTTTGGCCACTTTTATGGATCCGGGAATAATCAAAAAAGGTATTTCCCCTCAAATTATAGCTTAATATCGATTTAATTGAAATAATGGTTTGACAGCTGATCCCGACGAAGACAAAGATGACGATTTTCGGGCCCCTCTTTACAAAAATGTTGATATAAATGGTATAACTGTGCGAATGAAGTGGTGCGTCACCTGTCAGTTCTATCGACCGCCCCGTTGTTCGCATTGCAGTGTTTGCAACACTTGTATTGAAGTATTGAAGTCTTTTATCTTTATTTTAATGGTTATTAACTAATTGTATGTTTTGTGAAGACATTTGATCACCATTGTCCCTGGGTCAATAACTGCATCGGTCGTCGCAATTACAGACATTTCTTCTTTTTCTTAATATTTCTGAGCATTCATATGATTTCGATATTCATTTGGTCCGTTCTCTACATTTTGGATCACAAACAAGAGCTCCACCAAAAAGAGTCGATAATTACGTCAGTCTTTGAAATTATCTTTGATTTAAACTAAACGATAGTGTCTTACAGTTTGGTTATCATCGCTATAATTGCTTTACTATTTATACCGATCATTGGTTTGACGGGATTTCATATAATACTGGTTGCGAGGGGGCGCACCACCAATGAACAGGTGAGACAACCTTTGGTTAAACTTTAATTGATGTTTGATTTGGTCAAAGGTCACCGGAAAATTTCAAGGCGGGTATAACCCATTTTCGAGGGGGTGTTTGGCTAACTGTTGTTACACTCTCTGCGGACCGCGATTTCCGAGGTATTCATCCATACGTTTGCTGTGATTTCAATGCTTTAATCAAAAGAATGTCTGATTTTAGTAAAAATGCGGCCAAAAAGAAGAGTTCGAGCGCTCACTTCCGTCATTATAACTCATTGAGTGCTTCGACAGCAACAGGTGCTGACAGTACTGTTAAGGTTTATATGGATAGCACTAATTCCATGTTTGTTCATAACTCAATGCGAACCAACCACTCATCACATCAGCAGAACTTTAATCGG
The DNA here is from genome assembly GCA_034699895.1 of Chamobates voigtsi. Taxonomy (NCBI): domain Eukaryota; kingdom Metazoa; phylum Arthropoda; class Arachnida; order Sarcoptiformes; family Chamobatidae; genus Chamobates; species Chamobates voigtsi. Next base: position 8,566 of record JAQGCR010000052.1, read on the forward strand.
TTAACAAATAGTGCCGTAAGTCTTATCTCATGTTTTAGTAATCTATTAATCTTTTCAAACAATTATTCTTTTCTTCATTTCTAAAGTTTATATCAATTTATTTCCAAATATTTTCAATTTATCTCTTATTCAGAATAACTTATTCTTGAAATTCTATTTACAAAATGAGTTATTTTGATGAGAGTATTATCACCCGACACACTATTGCCTAAAATAGAATGAATGCCATTATTGATGATTTGAATGGCGTCCCAATCATATCGAAAGAAATATTTATAAATATATTTAAATATAACAATGGTTTCCCCCCTTTTCCATAACTTTTCTTTAGGCGTCCATTAATTTCTCTGTTAATCCATTAATTGTCGATTAATTTTGTTTTTATGCATAAAATTTAATCTCTGATTATTAGACAACAATTTTATCTTTTGAGTCGACTCTTAACTCTTCCAAAATAAGTGGATTTGTCTTCAGTTTAATGAAATAGATTTGAGTGAAAACTAATTAGAATTTGATTTATTGAACAAAAATAGAGCCGAAACGATGGCATATCATTAGAAAGGATAGACTCTTCACCTCAAAGTCAGTCCCGTGACTGTGAGCCGTCTCCACCCGCGCCAAGAAATCATATGATACAAAATCTTTCTAAGAGTCCATCAGTTCAGTCGTCGCAAAGGATTAGTTTGAATTCGTCGATGAGTTCTGTAATGAGTCCTCAGTATAAGCCATATCCGCACAACCCTTGCGGTCATTCGTCTTCTATGAGTTCTTCGCATAACTTTAAACAAACAAATAATTCTGAAAATAATTATTTAATAACAATGAGAAGAAACGAAAAGTAAGTCTTATTAAACACTTTTCTCACAATTTTCTAACAAATGTTTTGTTAAATAAGTGGCAAAAAGGAGACCACTTTCTCGGCTTCTGCTGACAACTCTGTGTCCGACTATTATAACGAACAGACGGTTCCCGTAAACTATTATAGCAGCCAAAGACCATTATCTCCGGTCAATAGTACCTCAAATATGGAAATCTCTACTCAAAGTCATAACCGATCAATGGGACCGGGAGGCGATGCCGGGGGTCTCGTTATTTATTACTCACCGGACGCGGGTTGTGTTCCCGAATCCACTAAATTTTGTTCTGAAACAGAATTACAACAAATAGGACGAGACTCAGTCGCTAAACAAAGGATGAGTTGTGGCACTCCTGACCACAGCACAGATCACTCAAATGCAATGAACGCCCATTTTGTCAAAAGGCCGATGTCTTTCATGAAAGCACTCGAAATGACTGACAAAATGGACAGAAATGAAGGAAACCCTCAACAGAGTCCTCGACAGCTCCAAAGGCCTGCAAATAGTGAGGAAAGTCGTCAGAGTCAGTACGAAATGAATTATGAGATTTCCGTTTGAATGGATGGAGTGATCGAGTGGTCGACCAATTGATCGAAAACGACTCTCTTCTAACTTATATACTGTTGTTGTATATCATATGGAAGTGATATAAGTGAACCTCTTCTCTGCGTTTGTAGTCGTCACTAATGGCGAGCATTTGCTATAAATATCATAATTAATGTTAAAATTGATTTTGCATTTGACTCGATATCGACTCGATTTTAATCCCTTTACGTTTTATAACAATTATTGTATTATTAATTGTAATTAAATTTTATTATATATTATAATAAAGTTCTTAAATAACTTAAAAACTCGAGGAATGACTAGAAATGACTAATAAATACGAGGAATGGATTCGAAACTTCATATATCATCGAAAAGTCCTTTTTGTGGTCTTCCCGTCGAGTGATAATTGAAATTAGTTGTGGAATAATCAATGGGTTCGACATCATTGAGGAGTTCTTGTCTGACATTCTCTTCAGAAGATTCCCGATTAATAACAAGAGTAGTGGCCAACGGCTGGTTTTCACCAATAGTTGGCATCGGTTTTCTGGCCCGAGAAGAGTCACTGCTCTCTATTTGACGCAAAACCTTATTCTTTTGACGTTTGACTAACTCCTGTCCCTCTCTTATCAAATCTGCAGTCATTTCGTCGGTGAGAATGAATTGTTCGAAACCAAAGGTATGCAACAGTTTTGAGCCAAACTGGAAGAATGTGGCCAAACAGAAGATACAAATACAAAGGGGAAGGTATACACTGAAACTATCGCCTATAAATGATATGACATCCAAATGACCCATAATTTTAGTGAAAGCCGTTTCTTCGATCATCACTTTGTGAGTGATGTGTGAGTCTAAGTGAATGAGTCCCAAAAAATTAAGACAAAGAGGAGGCGCTAAACGACACAAAAGCCTTTAAATGAGAATAACTATTAATATCGAAAATAATGGTTTGATTTCTTACATTCCACAGAAGATGAGACTATACTCATCTGTTTGGTGGTGTGGCGCCAAATAGTAGTAATTAAATATTCGGACCTTAAATACTGTATAATACGCACAAATGCACAGATAGGCTATCGATAGGATTGAAAACGTCTGACAAATCAATTAATTAATAATTAGTAATCATTTAAAATGCTTTTCCTCAGCCATACCTCAATCAGAAAATAGCTGTAATTATTTCGCAATAATCTCATTATTAGCGCAAAAATACTCAATGGAATCGATTGAAGAGAGAAAGTCATTTCAGACCAGACGACCATCAATGAAAATACCGTCAAAATATATCCCAAAAGTAGAGCGAAACATACATTTCCAGTACCACTCCATTTTGGGAGTGTATATCCAATTTCTATACATTGCCTCCAATGAAGACAAAGAACGGCGCCTTTCGATGGTTGACCGATACATACGAGTAGAACTGACTTCATTCTTAGCCACGTCTTCCCATTGAATCGCGTGATCGATGAGTACATCCCACTGACAGTGCGTTCTGTGATTTGTTTGCATCGTTTGGATAATCGATTTATGCATTCGAGTCAACGACTTCTCGTTGTAAGCGTTTCCCGAATAAGTGACGCAATTGTTCTGGTTTTCTGTCAACCGATTAATCATTTGTTGTCTCCATTCCGGCGGACATTTGTCGACAATAATGTCGAGATAGGGTCGCATCGGATCGCGTTCTCCGTTGAGAGACTCCAAACAGGTCTGGATTTCGTCCAACACGTCCTCCAGTTTTTCTTCGGACTCACATTTCTCTGCACTCAG
>JAQGCR010000053.1:0-11689 GCA_034699895.1 Chamobates voigtsi
CTTGGATGAATTGCACTGCAAAAGTGTGAGTTACTGCACAAGTTCTGGTACATGTGTTCTCCATTGGACAGACCATCACACAGAAGAGATCGTTGCTTCACACAAATGTCCCGCTTATAGGACAGATATCACAGAAAAAGAGTGGACTTATTTCGAGATAATTTGCAATTCTTCTGTTTGTCACTCATCTGTTGAAGTAATTATTATTCATTTAAAATTTTTTTTAACAGAAAAGGCTTTACACAAAAGAGTTACCGTCCCTTCATTTAAGAATCTCTTGGGCTTAGAAAAGAGTCGGCTTTTGTTGAGCACAACATTTATTTAAGTTATGATATTTGACTTCAAAAGAATAGTTGTTCGCAATAGAAGTCTAATGTATTGATCCCTCGAGAGCTCAGAAAAATAGTTTTTCAGATATTTTTCAAAAACTAACTGAATGTCAGAAAAAGCAAATATGGCTTTACTTTACGTATGCCTTCATTAAAATTAATGGCAAACAATATTTTATTCCAAACATTTTTAGACATTTTTTTATTTGATATCAATTTATAAAAGTAACGACAATTTGATTCTCGGTCTTTTGCTCGAATATTCACCCTGCTATTACATATTGTATAAATAAAGCTTAAAATGAGATTGCTCAATTTAACAGAGCAACTTGTTAAATAAATCTTATGAATAATAGGTAATTGAAGTGAAAGAATTGAAAGGATGTGCTTCTAATCCATGTCTGAATGGCGGCGAATGTGGAGATATTTATCAAAGAGGAAAACTTATTGGATATCACTGTTTGTGTCGGTCAGACATCTTTATACCCAATTCTTCGGCATTGAATGGCATTCAATTAAAAGTGAATTTAAGTGATTTTGTTTGACTACAAAACGACCCAATAATATCCGGATACAATTTCACCCCTTCTGTGAAATGTTCTTATAATTGTATGCCATTTAATGTCAAAGAATTGGATAATTTTTTATTAGTTTTTATGAATATCTTTGGATTAATTATAAGATTTGTGTCATTTGTTTGATTAGATGTGGTTTTTGTGGCGATCGCTGTGAAACTCGTGAGTATTCTTTTAAACGATTAATTCAAATAAAAATCGATTGTTTGGTTTCAGAGAATTATGTGACCACAGAAGACGCCTGTATCTGGAAATCACATATTTCTGACACTCCGTCAGAATATTACAAAAACTCGAGTTCACTGAACGCATGTCTCAACTTCTGTGCCTCAAAGTTCCCAATTTGTCGATCGGGTCAGTCATTAGTCATGTCGTTCGTTGATCTCTCGAATTAATATCATTTCAAATCAATTTCAGTTGACTTCAGCAATAAAGGGGAGTGTCTTCTCAACAATAGGGATTCCGATTCTGCAATTGTTACCCAGGGATGTAATAACTATATGCGACAGCGGTGGGCACTCTATGACCTGAGCTGTGTTTGCAATAATAGACCCGTTATTTACTGATTAAATCATTTATTTTTTTATTAATAAAAATAACTGTTTTTATAAAATAATCGCAAAAATGGTTTTCCACTGATTTCGAGAATTAGAGTTAAGTCATTTATCAAAATCTTTAATTAAAGTAAGATATCATATCAGTCTTCATCTGAATCGGGAACCAATACATCCTGACTATTGGTGACCAGATTGTCGTCATCTCTACCGTAGAGGACACTCATGTGATACTTAAAAATAATCTCAAATAAGAATTTACTGAAAAACCTCTTTTTATGTCAAACCTGATTGAGAGCACTTCCACTCAGTCGGGCAACGGTTTCAGAAGAAGGAAAGGACTCATTTATAGAATCTAAGGAGAAGTTAGGCATTTGGGATAACATCTCTTCAATAATATTGTCGTCTTCTTCATCGAAAGGGTCGAAATGGTCTTCACTTATATTTTGATTATTATTATTAGGAAATGAATTCGAGACCGAAGTATTGAGAATGCATTCGGGAATTATAACGGGAGTCGCGCCGATACTCGTCGTATCGTTGTTAGGCTGAGCCGAACAGTGAATCGAAATATCAACAGAACTTAAGTTAAATTAAAAATTAGACGAATTATATTAACATTAGTCCAGACATCAATACCTCATCAAACTATTGCTCTGAGTGTTAGTATTGGGAATAGAGGGCGGAATTGGGTGCTCGTCATCGGGAAAGTCATGAGTGGCTAACATTAGTTTCGCCGAATAATATTCATTAGTATTGACCACAAACTGAATCGGTCTGAAAAGGGAAACAATTAATGGTTAAACAAAAGTGAGTCATATCTTAGGCGACAAATACTAACTTTCCGGAGGACTCGAAATAACAGTCAATATTCTGGTCGTGAAATGTCGCGAATTCTACGAAATACTGACAATATTTTCAATTAATAATCAATTTATGAATAAATTACTAAAATTATTAAACCTTTAGATCTTTGAGATTAAAAGTAACAGAAATTTCATTAATTATGTCATAGTTTTGGAATTCTCTGGATTTGTATGAAAACGAAGTCATTATATCTGAAAATACAATATTTAATGTTTGAGTTCAATAAAAGCGGAAGTAATGACAAACTTTGTTCTATTAAGTCATCCGAATAGGTTTTAAACAGTATTGCATCGGAAGTCAACCAAACGCTGATATCTTTGGTATCGTTCGAGAAATTTTGAAGACATTCAGACATTAGTCTAAAAATTTAATTAAAATTAAAATATTTATAAAAATCTTTTTTCTTTTTTTTATGAATCCATACTTAGACTCGACTTTGAAAGAAAGGTTCATTTGATTCATATCTGAAGCGTAACGCAAATGATTTGACTCCATATAAGGCAAAAAGTACTCCCGATTTACACCTTATTTAACAGATATTTAAAGTCAATGATTAAAATACCATTTAATTACAAACCATTTCTGCACTGCATTTCGAAGATAATCCTCGGCATCGACTCATCCATTATAAGAGTACAAGAATTGACGATTTTATCGATATTTAAGACACGAAATACTAAAATCAAAGACTAAATCCCAGAGAAATGAAGTCAAAAAAGTGACAAAATTTGTTAAAAATACTGACTTTCATAAAGAGTTTGCATTTGGTTTCGTCTTCGCATTCATATAAAGAGAAGAATCGATTCTGGAATTGAATTTCGACAAAAGCTGTCTTTTGTTCGTTAATAGATTGCAATTTCATCTGTTTATGGATCAGATAATGGATCAGAAAAATAAAAACAAATTAAACAATAAATGAATACTTTGTTATTATCGGCGATAATCAGGACTTCATTTGAAAGTTTGGACAAAAGGCGAACCGCTTTTGAAAACGCTATCAAAACAATAGTTTATAAATGAATACAAAATTCAATCATTTCTTAAATACCTCTTAAATTTTGACCGAAGAGTTTGCACTTCATTTTCAATCAATTGTCACAAAAAATAACTCAATTATTAAATGTCTTTAAAATTTGAAGTTTAAAAGCAATCAATTTTTTTGACCAAACATTTGCGCCAAAAGTAAACAAACCTTTGAATGGTTTGAATGTAAAAAACGTTTAAAACATTTAATTTGCATTTAATAACCAAATAATTTAATTTAATAATTATTGAGTCATTTGATTAGTTTAAAAATAAGCAAAATTTATTCAAAAACAAAATTAACTCAATTTTGTTAATAATTCTCAATATTCTCAATGTTTATACATTTTATGCGTTTTGTCGTTAATTGTGTTCTATATATTTGACTGCATTTCACACATTGTTATGATTTTCATGTTTTGAATGAAAATTATTTAAATTGTTTTCAATTATTAAAACTCAAAACAAATGAGATTAACTTGGATAGTTAGCTCATTTAGACGAGAGTTTCTTGGTTATATGCCAAAGTTTCCTGGAAATGTTGAGAAAGGGTAAGATTTTATTTTTCTTCTCATAATAATTTGTTTTGTCTGTAAGTCTGCCTAAAATTTGTCGATTTTGTGGTAATGACTGACTTGAGGTCAGAAAAAAGCTGTCAAATTGATCTTGCTTATATATAAAGAATGTTAGTTTTTGGTACTTAATCGACAACTGAATAACCAAATAAAAAATTGAAAACTAAAGTAATAATAATTGTATTGATTTGAAGGAAACACCGATACGTCCCGAAAGTGACGACAGGAAAGAAACTGAGTCTTTACCGACAACTCAAATATGAAGAGGAAGTCATCAAATATTTGAGCAAACCTTACATTTCAGAGGTTTTGTTGTTTTACTTATTTGTTGTGACTCTTCTCTAATAGTTTTCAAATTGAATGTTAGACTCAGGAAAATGTTTATCTGAAGTCAATCGGAAGGACTCGACCACAATATTGGGATGACTTCCTTCGGCGGCCGATAGAGAAGCCTATGAAACAATATTACGCCGCAGACTATCTCAACAAATTAGATATCAACAGATCCTTCGAAGAAGAAGATTAGTGAAGATTAGTGCCATTCTTTCGGTCAAATGTTTTATAGATTTTCGATTAGTTCTCATATTTATATCAAATAAATGTTTTCAAACAAATAATGCAATTCTTTATTATAAATAAAAATTAGTTAATTATTTCTTAATTTAATTCATTTTTCGTTTTTCATTGAATTAATCCATTTGTTTGGATCGGATCTGAAATAATAATTATAATTATTAAAGAAAATAAGTTTTAAAGTCTTTTACTTAATCTCTTCAGCGGTTAAAGTGTTTCCGCTTCGAAGAAATGCTGCGAAAAGAGTGGCGATCGGATCGTTAGCCATTGTGGCCACAGATATCACTTTATTATTACTAATATTCATAAATAAATATCAATTATTGATTAGTTTTGTTCGTATGTCTGTCCTAATACCTGTCCAAATAGTAGGCAATAAATTTGAGTTCTGAGAGCTGTCCCTCTATTAACACATCTTTAAAGCCCTCATTATTTCCTATAAATTGATTTGAAGTCAATTAAAATTAAAACAAAGATTTGTTCTAAAGATTAAAACCTGAGAAACGAATTCCTTTCCCGAAAAGCATTGACCAAAAAAATGGAATCGATATGAATTGTGTGGACTTCCCTAACATACTGAGGGCCGCATATCTGCCTAAAAAGCATTCATTTTAAACAAATTTAATTAATTGAATAAATAGTGAAATGTGTATACCGTGTGACTGAGCTGTTTGCCAGTGCCCCACATTAACCATCTTATCGTTGAAAAAAGTGAGCGGATATCTGACAATATCCCCGCCCGCGAACACGTTCTTAGAGGATGTTTCAAAATTTTTGTCGACCAAAACAAATGATTTATCCATTTTTATGTCACTTCCGGTTAGATATTCAGTGTTCGGTTCATTGCCTTTTGTTATCAAAATTAGTTTAAAGTAAATAAGTTTTTTTTGGGTAAATACCTATTCCTATGACACATAAGTCTGCGCTCAGCACTTCACCATTACTCAAAACCACTTCTTTGAGCTGATTATCTGATCCGCGAAACTCTTTGATTCCACATTCGGTGTAAAATTTAATTCCTTTCGATTCGAAGAGCTTTTGAATTACAAAACAATTATAAAAATAAATGAAATTCAGTCAAAGACTAAACTTTTTTGATTTGTTCCCCAATTTTTTGGCCTAAAGTTTGTTGAAACGGATATTTACTTCTTCCGATTACTGTTAAAGACTTAGCCTTTCCGTTGAGAAAAGCGGTCACTTCCATACCTTGCGGTCAAACGGATTCAGTTAACATTTGAAGAATAATTTGCTTAAAAATGTTACCGATAAAAGAAGTACCCATCACAACCACATTCTTATCGATGCCATTTTTAGCGATCAAATTGGCGTCGAAGTGGGTCCTAACGTAACAGATATTATCCAGATCATTTCCCTGGACCTCTAATTTCTTAGGTTTGACTCCAGTCCCCAAAAATATTCTGTCAAACGTTATATTTGATCCGTTGTTCATTTCAATTGATTTTGTCTTCGGATCCAATTTTGTGACCGAAGTGTTGAGAATTACTTCAATGTTTGCGTTATTTAAGTATTCTTTTGATCGCAATAAGAGGTCCTCCACTTTACTACTCATAGCTTTACTCAATTTGGTTCTGTCGTAAGGAAAGGTGTCTTCACTGGTGATCATTACAACACGTCCTGTGAAGCCCTCCTGTCTTAAAGTGTCAGCGCATTGCAAAGCGGAGGGTCCGCCGCCCACCACAACAAATGTCAATACATTGCTTTGATTGCGAGAACTCAATGACTTGACTCTGTATTTTTGAGATAAATCACTGGCTTTTGCCCTAACGATGACATCCGTTCCCTCAACTTTGACCTCATGTCTATGCAAACCATCACAACCGGGAAAGTCTTCGATGTCACCTGTGCTCACGCAGAAGGTGGCCCCGTGCCACGGACAGGATATCCTATTATTGTGAAGAACTCCATTGACGAGAGGAGCGCCATAATGACTACATTTAGTACTGAGAGCACTAAACTCATCATTTTGTTTAATCAAAAGTATTTTGCCATTAGCAAGATCAAATTCTTTTTTCCTGAAAACAAATTAATTAAAAGATCGGAAACACAGAAAAAAAATGTTATGAATTACTCATTGTTCTGAAGATCAGATTTGTTGCACACTTTTTGTTCAATATATTCAGACATTTGTTTAGAATAAGATATTCTTCTTTTGCTGAATATTGGTCTCAATTTTTGAAAAATTCTCATAAAAGCTAAACAACGAAAAGAAAAGTTCGTTTAAATAATAATTATTTGAAAACTATTATTTGAAGATTAAATGTAACGATAATATTGTTGTGAATTCATTAATCAAATGCTTAACTTTTATCTCAATTATTGATTTCAATAGAAAATTGAACTCAAAATAAAGTATTTAATAAGTATTTGATAACAAAATAATAGCAGAAAATGATAGCAATTCTTAAAGAATTTTATTTTTTAAACAATTCTATAGAATTGTTGAGTCAAACAATAATGAACTTGCTCATTGCATTACCTCCCACAGAGTTTCGCACTTAATATAACTGAATATTTAATGTTTTATTTCAATGAAAATCGATTTTAATATAAAAATTATCTCAATTTAAGAAAAATACAAAATTATTGATTCGTGATTTTTAAACAAAGTGTGCATGCTCAATCATTATGGTTTTATTTGAAATGAACTTTGTCCTTATTAAGTGTTCTACTTCTAAACAATGAGGAAAACTACAAAAAAAAACTCCAAATTATAAATCAATAATTTGACCAAGGTCTCAATTATTCTGAATCATTCAAATATATAAAAATAAAATTATTACCAATTGATGTAAAAATCAGCATGATACTTTCTTGGTTTTGCAAATCACAAGAATAACACTTTAAGATAACTGCTATTAATTAGTAAAATATATCTCAAAAATTGTTAGTAACGAGAAAAGTGACCTAATTTCTAATCAACAAAAACTTAACAATCAAATGATTTTAATTAAACCATGTTCAATCAAACCACTAAATATTTACTTAAAAATAAATGGATTTTATTTATTTGAAAGAATAAAAATTGATTCAAATTTTAAATTTGATTAAAAAGTGAATATTTACCGAATTATCGATTAGATTAAGAAATGACAATCAAATCATTGGTTGACTAAAAATAAGTTTGATATCAATTATTCAATCATTCATTCAATGAAATTCATAAAAACATTGAATGACGAGAGAGAGCCCTCTTTTGGCTCTACATTACCTTTATTTTAAAGTATAATCGAGTGAATTTAAAAGTTGGTCAAATGCTAATAAATTGCAAGATTGTCTTGGTAAGATCATTTTCAATGAATGTATGACTTCGAGTGAATTCTGTAATATATTAGTTATTTTCGTATTTTTTTCATTTAATTATTTAATGTTTTCATAACGTAATTAAACGTAAAGTTTAAAAAATTAAAACTTTATAAATGTATAAAACTTTTATTTTGATTTGAATAACAAAATGATGAATAAAAACTAATATAAAGAGTATAACTTACCTTGCTTATTACGCAATATTTGATAAATTATATATAGATTACAAATACAATATAAAAACATTTGAAATTCAAGTTTGGAATGCAATTCGTAAGTTTGTAGTTTTGTATGATCATGGTCAAGTTATGGTGAGGATAAATACTCATGCAATTGATCGTTGGATGCCTTCAACCAATAATTCGAAACCATTTTCATCGATAAGACAGTCATAAACTTGAGATTCGGGTAAATAGTGTTGAGTCAAACAAATTATTTCATTTTTGAATTTTGGTTCTTTTGTGATGAGAACCATAAACCCTCCGCCGCCGGCACCGCATAACGAACCCCCATATATTAATGGCTCGACTCTACAATCATTTCATATATTTTTAGAGGTTTTTAACATAAAAATTGATTTTTAATACCTTTTTAAGAATTGTGAGACTTGTTTGGGTTCACTATTTGTGGCCAAAGTCTTCTTCAGTTCCCAATATTTCGACAAAAAATTTCCGATTGTTTTCAAGTCTTCGCTAAGAAGTGCTTTAAGACAAAGGTCTGTATTCGTCAACAATTGGTTAAAACTGTCGGTTATTCTTTGGTCTCTTAAATACCAATTCTGTATAACTGTTTGCAAAAGATTTTTGGCTAATCTGACGGAACCGGTGTATATCAGCAGTAAATGACTGTCCATTAGGTGTCTGAGAGAAGCACTTATTTCTATCACTTCGTAATCAATTTTTAGGGGCAGAGTATCACAAGAATGACCTAATTTGATGCCACCGACTAATCCGCCCACCTATTGGTCACAATTTATAAATAAATGATAAATTGATATGATGTGCGACAAACCTGGTCCTGCCAACCCCCTCCCGTTGACATCAGTTGTTCCACATATAAGACTGCGTTAATTAATGACTTCTTAGAGAACTTTTTGCCCAAAAGAGTCCATAAGACAGCGATCACACATCCAGACAATATACTACTGGTCCCGAGTCCTGATCCCTGCGGCAGATCTGACCACAACTCTATTTCTAGGCCTGAATTTATCGAACTTTTGAGTTGTTCCTCAAGACTTGAGGTTTGATCTAAAGAAGAGATACAACACTTATTTCATTCATTCAAATAACAAAAATCTATAAATATTTCATTTTTCTACAAAATATAGAAAATATGGAAGGAATGGGAAAGGAATGGAAAAGGGATGGGAAAGAGATGGGAAAGAGATGGGAAAGAGATGGGAAAGGGTTGACAAATTTTTACAGAAAATTATAAAACAATTACTTTTGATATCAATTATTTGACAGCAGATTAGCGCTGATTTGATTAGAGCTCCGGAAGAGTCGGGTTCGCTATAATCTGATAACTCTTTGATGTCATTGAGTTTGAGATCAGTTAATAGATTTCTTTTGAAATCGTATTCTTTAATCGAAATCAATGGTTGTCCGGAAAGGTCTAATTTTCTGGCTTTGGCTCCGATAGGCTTTTCATTATTGACTTTTATGGCAATATTAATGACACGACCGCCTAATTCATAGCAAATGGGAGGCGTATCAGTCCATCCGCCCTATCGTTGTATAATATTTGTTAGATTTTTCAAAATTAATAAAAGATATGCTTTTTTCAAATACTTGCAAATCGATTCGCGCCGGACTTTTGGCGACAACCCATTGGTTGAGAGGTATTTGTTTTGAAGACTCGTTATCTTCTAAAACAATTGAATCGAAAACAGTTTTAACGCAATTCTTAATTAATGTCTTAACACAAGAATCATATAAAACGGATATATTTTTGTTTGCGATTCCATACGAATGTCTCAATTGTTTTATAGATTTGAGACTCGACTCAAACTCAAAGTTTTCCAAATAATTACAAACTTTCGATATATTAGTATTGATGTCATCTTTCGGTACATTAATTGGTTTAATGTCTGAAATTTTTAGTAAAAATTAATTAATATTTAATTATTTTTGTTGTAAAAGACCTGATTTTAGACACAAATCGTTGAAATGCGAACAAAGAGAGAATATTCGGCCAAATATTATATTTGTTTGGATATTAATACCACTTTTGAGACAATTAATCAAATAGTTGTCAAATAAATCAAATGATTTTGACTCCAATCCTAAGTTTATTGAGTTTTTGAAATATTTTTCAATACTTTTTTCTTTGTTTAAAATTGTGTCGAAATTTTCACAATCAATGACTTTATTATTAAGTGATTTGTCGAAGACTTCCATTGTTTTATGGATTAATTAAGTGAATAATCAGTTTATAGATTATGATTGAGTTTCATATTTCAATAACTAATTAATTATTCAATACTTTTTACATTAGTTTTGAAGGCTTTTAATAAAATTACCGGTGTTTTGATCTGTCATCAAAGTTGTGGGTTGGGCTCAATGTTTGTGTTTACAATTTTGTATGCACAAGTTGTGCATGCTCACTACCACTTTCTCATTTCAAATATTCGGCAACTTTTTGAGTATAAATATTAGCCTATTTCTCAAAATTTCCAGAAATTTACTTTTAGATTAATTTAATTCTCTCTTTATATTTGAAAAATTCAAAATCAATTTAAAAGTTTTTGAGAAAATCATCAAGTTTGTTGCGATAAAATGAGCAATGATTAGAATTTTTATTTTGAACTATACCTCTACTGTTATTCCCTATCAACAAATGAACAGTTCGTTAATTAACCTTGTTTTAAAGGGTGAAAACTTATGAAAAAAAAAACTATAAACAAAAATCGTTTTTTATTTATTTATAAATTATAAATGACTTCTAATCTGAGTTTCATTTTTTAAAAGTTATTTTCGATTCTTATCATTACTATTAATGATTCATTTGTTACAAAACAAACAAATTCTAAATAAAAGTAGTTATTGAAGTGATCTAAGGCATAAACAATGACCAGGGACATAAACCAGAGTTATTAAAGTTTATTAACCATAAAATTTAATAAATAATTAGTCAAAACTTTAATTAAATGATCGGTAAATCACTTAAAACAATATTAAATTACAAACAGATGTAAAATTTAAAAACAAAAGAATCTTGTTAATTATTTATGTTAACTTGATTCAAATCAAACATAATTAAACTTGGCGATCAATTTTAAGGTATGTTTGCGGCAGTTCTTCATTTATGTTATTTTTATGGAGAAGTGCTCTTAAGTTCATTATTTCGATTTCGAGTGAATTTACGTATAAATGAATTTCTGCCAAATCTTTGTCTCCTTTTTGTCTCTTTTTCTTCTCTTTTTCATAACTGTGTTCTATCGGAGTCTTTATTGAAATAGCGATACCTTAGAAACAAATGTTCATTATATTCGTGGTCATTATATGTGAGTCATTTGGCATACCATGAATTACTCTAACGACTCGCCACAAACGCAACACAATTACTAAACCAATATATCTGAGGACGTCGTCGTGTTTTATGAAAACCAAATCCAGAATAAGTGAAGTGAAGACTACAAACGCATCGAAAACTTCTGTTTTATTTTTGAGATATTCTGTGCGAAAGGCATACACTTTGAGAATGATTTCCACCGAAAACAGACACAGAATAACAATACTCGTGTAATGCAAAACCTGTGTATTTCATCAAAACTTCTAAATTTGATATTATGCAGGGGTGAAATCCAAAATTTCTCTAGGGGGGGGCCATAGGGGAGGGCCAAATGGATTTTCGTCTAGGGAGGGGCC
>JAQGCR010000054.1:0-11683 GCA_034699895.1 Chamobates voigtsi
ACTTAATTAAAACTTAAATACACTAATTTTATCAAGATAAATTAATTACTTTTACAAATCCTTGGTAACAATTAGAGGAAATTATTTGGAAATAAAGTGAAAGGAAAACAAATTTTCAATTTTTTAAAATAAAAGACAATTTTTAATCAAAGGTTAATGAGACGTAAAATGAACAAAACCGAAAATTAACTTGTTACTTTTATTTGTTCACCAAATTGACAAATAGTTTAATGTAATAATAATTTTTCAATTTTCTGATTACAAAATAATTGTTTAATTACTATATTTTAAATGTATTTTCAAAACACAAATCAAATTAAGTGTGAAATGAAGCCTAAAGTCAATCATTAGATGAAAAAAAAACAGTTTATTTCAAAGCCTTTCTTCAATTCAAAGGACTTTCAATCAATCATTTCTGAGGCTATGGGACAGGTATTCAGGTATTCCTAAAACTTCATATTTAACCGAAATAACTCATAAAGTTTTGGTGATTTTTGTTGTTGTCTTTTATTCTGAACCCACATTTGGGGTTACCTTTCAATTAAAATGAAAGTCATTAAGACTTTTCCACAAAAAAAAATTTATTTAAGTCTTTGAATAAGATTTTAATCACATTTTATGAGTCAATAGCTCTGAATAACAATTGCTTTTCAAAAAGCATTTGATTTTCGCTAATTTTGACAGTAATTCAATTCAACGAACAGTTTTCAATTAAATTAGCAAGTACCGTTCAATCAATCAAGAGAAAGTGACAAGCTGAGTTTTAATTTTAACATCAATGTTTAAAAATATTGCTCTTAGAGAATTACCACATCAATCATGATTAGAATCATCACTTGAATCAATTTATATGAAAATTTCATCAAAGCAATCAAGGTGAAATAAACATTTTCAATTTTAATATAATAGGTATACTATTATTCTAAAAAATAGGAAAATTATCAGGCTAAAAATAATTTTTAATAAAAAAAATTCTGGCCATTATTACAACTACCAAGCTGTTTCACAAACATTAATTTTATCTTGATAAAATTTAAAATTCATTCAAGTGTTTATACTTGAATATAGGAAAATTCCAACAAAAATGAGTTTGCTAATTTTCTAATAGAATCCTGCAATAATTTGATATTAAAGCTTAATATTCTCTACACCACCTTGGTGATCATAGAAAAAACAATTTATAGAAAATAATAAATAAATAAAATTCGTGTCTTATTTAGAAAAGTCGGCGAAAAATTAAACTCAATAATCAAATACAATACTATCGATGATTACAAAAAACGTAATAATTGTGTCAAACAAAAGCTATTTTGAAAACAGAATAATATTTTTTTCATGTTTTCTATGCATTTGTTTCGAGTCATCCGCAGAGAAAAAAATAATTGTTTTTTTCTTCAGAAACAAAATAATTTTTCGATAAGACGACCATAACATATATGAATCGCGAATCAAATGAGCAAAACATTAGATCTAAATAGAGATCTGTTTTTATTGCATGAATGAAAAAAACTCAAACAAAAATGAAAATAAACGCTAAAAATTTGAAATAAATTAAAGACCTTTTTCTTTTGATAAGTCGTCGCAACTCTTTTGTGATATTTCTTTACGGAAGTGTTCTTTTCTTATGGCTTTCCCCTCAAAAAACAATAAACATTAATAACACGACTGAATAGAAATAAATACAATGTCTTTCACTTGAATTGTGAGTTCAGTCAGCAGTTTATGTTTAGTTCACAACTATTATAACATTTTTGAGCTTGGTGATCCCCATATACTCTCAATTAGACAATAAGTCAATAAAATAGCCTAAAAATATATTGCAGGTTAAAAAAAACTCCACTAAACTTGAGATTAAGATCAATATTCTTATTACTTTTAATAAATAAAAAATATGAACTTGCTCTCTTTTTACTTTGCTTGGTTATCCCTTTCCTATTATTAAACTCAATTCATTTTCAACACTTTTCAATAAAAGGTGAATAAAAGTGTCATTAATTTTATTTTTAAAAAACATTCAGCGATTAATTTGAATAAACATTCATTCAAACACTATTTTTAACCTAGGTCCTATTCTTCACAAGTTTCAAATTATTCAACAAAGCTTTTGATATTTCAGAATATCTTTTATTAAATCAATTATTTTAAATTCAAATTATGACCTGGAGCACTATCTTACTGAGAATAAACATAATTCATTCTTTTAATTTAAAAATTATCAAGCTTGTACTGTTTCAACAAGTAACTCTGAAATACTTTACATAATTGATTCTATTCATCAAATGTCAAAATACTTGGATTATTCTGAAATCATAAACAAGATAAGTTAAACACCTAACAAATCTACGCTTGATTATTGTGAAATCAAATTATCTAAGCTTGTTAGATTTCAATTTGAAATCATGAAGGCGTACAATCAAAAGGTCCTCATCCCTGACACTCATCTTATTTGTGCCGGGATTTCATTGTTTCCAAAAATAATTGTAAATACCTTTTGAATTGAATTCAAATTCATTCAAAAGGAATAAAAAAACTATTAAACAGTATTTCTTGAATTGAATTCTTGTACTAAAGAATCGATTATTTGTTACGAAATTCACAAACATTTACAGTGTTTTCCAATTCAAATGACTGACAATTGGTCTGAAATGCAGTTTATTTGAAACGATATTTAATTGAATTCTTTAAAATGTTTTGCCATAAAATAGTTTGCAATTATTTAACTAAAAAACGGCTCATCCATTGAAAAGTATAGCCCACACAATGTGACTCTGAATGCTGTGCTGTTTCGGAACGGCTTTCAAATTAGGATATCATTGAGTAAACAAAAAACACATTTAATTACAAAACTTATCAGTGAATTGACAGCAAAAATAGTCAAACAAATTGACGCTAAAAACCAAAAGGCTTGACGACTAACTCGATTACAATCAATAGATTTCTCACTATTTTAGGTCATTTAAGCTAAATATTTAGCGAGAATATAGTCCTCACCCAAAAAGATTCCGATTATTCAAAAAAAGTTACAAGGTTACATATTTTTTTAATTATTTAAAAATTATACTAGCTTGCTACATTTTCAAATATTTTTTTTAATAAACCACAAAAACTAACAAGGAAATGGTTGACCCGCAATCTGATCCAGGAAATTATCAAAATAATTTTGCTAATAATAAAACGATGAATATTTTTGAGCCAACCATAAGATGAATGATTGAAAAATTTTCGCTTTCTATGGAAATTAAAATTTCTTATACTTTAAGTACAAAATAAAAAAACGAAAATAAAAAATAATAAAAAGACTTTCATAAAGAGCTCACGTCTTCGCCCGTAACCCAAAATGTGCGAGAAATGGATGAGTTATGAAAAACCAGTTTCTCATTTCAAAAGTGGGAATCAATTGTTTAATGTTTTTCTCTAATTTTTTTTTGGCTTAAAACGAAAGACAAGTTTTCTTATTCTTATTTCGTTTGGTTTTGGTCTCAATTTTTGAACACTGCCTTTCATTTGGAGAGGTATGCACTCTGTCTGTGAGTCAGTCAGCGCCTCTCTCATAAAGTACAATTGTGTCGGCTCGTTTTTTGTCAGTCGGGCACAGAATGAATTCATAGCCAGTTCTCTGTTTAAAGTCAATTAGTCAGTGAAGATGTGCCGTAAGTTTTGAAAAAGTTATGAAAAGTGTTTTTTTTCTTTTATTAATGTTTTTACTAAAAATTTGAAAGTATTTTCAAATCTTGTGTTTAATAATCAAAAGTGCCAGGATCATTTATAAACTATTAGAAATATTTTAATACAAATTCATTCTTCAAAATAATAATCAAGAATTTCGTGAATATATGAATGAATTTTACGTAAAAAATTATTTTTTTTTATGAATTTTATGACATTCCTATTGTCTGAAAAAATATTCCAAGAATTTAATGAAATTATTAATTTTTAAAATGAATTAAACATTTTTTTCTGTGATTGAAGTCTATTCCAAACGACAATTCTGTGCAAGAAATTAGTTTCAGAATAAATTCATGTGTAATAAAGACCAAGTGATGAACTTTTATGAACATTTTTCTTCACCCTGATCAAATCATTGAATTATATTCGCCATGAATTCTAAACTCATCTTTTTAATCTTTCCCATTTTCATTTCATTGCAAGGTAAGCTCAATATTCCTTTGATAAAATAAACCTATACATTTAAATTGCCATTCAATTTGCAAGATGCAAATTTTCAAAAATTCACCATGTTATTCTTGAAAGTCATATACTTCAAAATAAATAACATTTTTAAAACAAAACAAAATTGTTACCTAGGGTGTCGTCTTCATACCTTCCCTCCAGCCATGCACTGATGTGTTATAAACTTTTAGCTCAAATTTCGTTATATTTTAACGAAAAAATCGTTTGAATTTTTAGACCTATTTTTGGAGAATATGTAAAACATTTGTCAAATATGTGTTATTATCGGACGGAAAGCCATTATTTTTTCATTTTATTCCAAAAACCACTGTTTAATGAGTAAATGTGAACAGAATTATGGGGACGGGAGCTGTTCGCTCATTAGCGCCGGGCTTTTTATTAGTGAGAAAAGCCAACCAAAGAATACATTAATGAATAGAATAAATAGTGTTTTTTTTCTCTGAGATTAAGGTTAAGTGAAAACTACACCTGAAGTGAGATATTATTTATTAGAATAAAAGTCTTATTATTTAAAAACATATTTTAATTTTGAAGTCAAATATAAAACAATTAATTTTAATAATTATGTGAATAAATGAGAGCTCACATGAAAATCAGTTTTTCATTTTTGAATAAAAAACAGATTCATCTCATTTTGTATTAAAATAATTATTCCAAAAAAAGAAAAATTGAGAAAGCTAATATTCAAATTGATTTTTTTTTTTGCAAAATTAATCATGCATAATCATTTTTAAAGTCATATCTAATCATTGTAAAAATCAGTAATATCTCCAAGATCTTAACGCAAGCATTTCTTCCAATTTATAAATGAACAATCTAGGTTAGCTTGGCGATGCCTGGAAACATTATAAATTTAATTAGCCTTGTTTAATTGGCAATTAATAAATTATTTCCATTTTCTAAGCGTTAAAATTTGTTATTAAAATAATTAATTTTTATATTTCACACAACTATTACAAAACCAGTGCTGAGAGGAGTGGACTCATTTCAATGTCCAGAAAAGTTTGGCCACTTTCCCGAAATTACCGACTGTTCAAAGTATTACGTCTGTAATCACGGCCGGAGTCTTATGCAGACCTGTGAGGAGGGTCTCCTCTACAGTACATCACTCAAGACCTGCGATTGGCCTCGAAATGTCCAGTGCGACAGAGGGGGCAAAAGGGGTAACCATTTATTTAATTATATTTAAAAATTAGTCAACGCTTTTATTTATTGATCGACTCATTAATTGAGCCCTTATTTCAGTGAATACCCTACGAAATCCAGATCTGAAGAAAAACTCATATAATAGACAACGAGCAGAGTTTGAGGAAAGCAATCAATTGGGGCCCAACTCTGCTGAAGAGCTGCCAAATGACCCCAACTTTCGTTCAAATGAGTTCAGACACCGAGAAAAGCCGTCTCTGAGGCAGCCGTCCCTCAACGGAAGGCCACCAGTTAATAAAGTAAACTGGATAACTCCGGGCACTCCTAAGTGGTCGCAAAACATCACTCCTAAACAGTCGACACCAAACACTCAAAGTAGAGGACCGGTAGTTAATACCCGTTCGCCAAAAGTCAAGCCTATAGTCGCACCGCCAACAGTCGCCCCAAACGACAGTTCAGCAGAAGAAGAGGACAGTGAATACGAGTACGACATTCCCGACTACTATGAATACGAAGGCGATGCACCCGTCCGTAACATACGTAAGCCTGTGGTCGAGTCGGGCACTCCGAAGCCAAAAGAGGTCGACCACAAACAAAAATCGCCATCTGTTAAGCGGATCGGTTGGCTGCCCGAAGACCCCGACTCTGACCGGGCAAATGAGTACCACTGGTCGCCCAAAGATGGTGTCGAGTACTCAAAAGACAAGCCCCGGATCCCCAACGAGGCGTTCGTCACAATGAAGGACTTCCGTAATGTTGAGAAACAGTTGGCTGAAGACAACAGTCCTAATGAGGGCCCGGAGCCCGACGACGACGATGACTACAGTGACTATTATGAGGACGAACATCCGGCCGATGAGGAGGAAGACTATCATCACCATCCTCATAATGAAGAAGAGGAGGCGCCCCCACCTAACAGTGAATCTGAGCAGGAAAATCCAGATGAGCAAGAGAATCCACATGATCATCCCCATGAAGATGATCATGAACACCCACCCCCTGAAGGCCATTCAAGGGATGAGCCCCCAAATCGAGTCCGTTATGACGATGAAGAGGAAGTGAGAGAACAGCCACGGATTCGGCCGCCAGTCTTGGCTCGACCTCAGACCAGACAACGAGTTCCTATACCTCCGCCGCCGTATAACCCAAACACTAGACCCGGACCAATACCTCCACAAACCGCACAAAACCCATATGTTGGTGGAGGCGGCGAACCATTTGCTAGAATAAAGTCAAGCCTTCCCTCAGACGATATCTCAGGTAGTTTTGACGAATACAAAAAATTATATAATGTGTATCAAGATTATTTTATCGGATAAATATAAGTAGTTAAAGTAGTTTTGAGAAAAATTAAAATTAGTATTTTATCGAGCATTTAAAAATATAAAATACAGTCAAACCTCGTTTTTATCCCTAAAATACGTACAACTTTTTAGTATAAATAGTTTTTTTTAAACAAAATTAGTTCCTATAATGAGTTCCTAAAACAAAACAGAGCTTAAAAACGGGGTTCGACTGTAAACGACTACAAATTTAACGAAAACTAAACAATTTTCTAAACGATTTAATGCACTAAAAATGAAAACTAAAAAAACAAATTGAAAAACAATTTCCTAAAGATTTTCTAACATTGGATTCAATAATAAATTTCTAATTAAAAAAGTCTTAAAAAACAACAGTTTTTTCATTTCAGAAGAAAAGACTTTTTTCTCTCTTTTCATACAAAAAAATGCTTCAATTGTTTAATGAATTGCATGAAAAGCAATGAAAGACTTGTATTTAATTGAATTTTTAGGCCTGAGATCTGTTGCCAACAAATACGAATCGGTGCCAAATACTATTACCAGAGCTACCAGTGCTGCAGATACTGCTGACCACTTAACCAGACCTGTAATCAAGACTAACATACACTTTAAAAACAATAACAGTCCATATTTGAGGCCTGTTTTAGACGACAGTCCTGAGCACAAGAAGGGACGGCTAATTAAGTCGGTTCCCAGATTTGATAACACTCCCCGACGAAGGGTTGTCGTCAGAAAAGTAATCAAACAGAACAGGCAGCCAATAAAAGCGAGTGCAGAGCAAATAGAGACAGTCACTCCATCAGTATATCAGCTCCTGGATGAGTTTCGTGGAGGACTGCCCGACGCACTCCTCACACAGAGAAAGACTGCACAGGAATTCCGGGACTCTATTGTTGATAATTATATGAATAACGAGAAACCGAATTATATACTCAATGACAAGGATTTCGATTCAAAAACATATACCGTTCCCATAGTTAATGGCGAAGCGGACGACAACCTCTCAGATAATATCAGGGACTTTGACCAAGACTTTACTACTGAGAATAGTGGACAGAATAATGAGTTAAACAATAATAAAAAATTGAGTTCCGATAGAAATTCGGTTAAAATAATTGAAACCAAAACTAATTATAAGAATAAGACAACAGACAAACCAATTAAGGATAGGACAGACACTCATTTCATGAATACCGATGCTATTGTTAAACAACAAAGAGCTCAGGACTCAGTTAGTCAAACGTTGACGACTGTCTCGCCTCCAGGTATGACATCTTTTACGTCTTAATTACTAATATTACTAACAATCAAATCACTAATACTTTTGAAAAACTAAATAAACTTTTATTTTAATCTATTTTTTTAAACTTTATTTAGAATTTTAATTATTTTAATGACTTTTATTTAAATTATCAAAAATAGGTTAAATAATTAATTTAGGAAATTAATGATCTTGTTTATTTTTCATTAACCCTTTTTCTATTCAAATAAAATAGTGGCCAAAAAACCGGTAGAAAAGGTAACTAAAAAGCCCATCAACTTTGAGGGTGCTCCTTTTGATAACTATAAAGAGCCGAAACGAGGCCCACAAACACCGATTCCGACCCGCTTTGGGTTTAAACATTCATCGGTTATACCCAACACAACCCCAATCACAACAGTGCGGCCAACACAGAGGCCAAACCCAAGACCGACACCAAAACCCTCACAAAAACCGAAAATCCGTATTAAGACTCCACGACCCAAACTCAGTCCCCCTCCGGCTGAAAGACCAGCTCTTATACCACCACCCAGGCAAAATTTTAATTCAGCACCGGCCAAGCCTGCGCCAAAAGCAAAGCCGGTGCCCAAAAAGGAGTCTGAGTGGTATCAAAACGTCGATTATGAGCCCAAGTCATCCGAAACGGACATAAAATACATAAAAGCACACAAATGTGACGGTAGTTACTGTCGGCCCCCTGACTGCCGGTGCGGAGGTCTAGACATTCCAGGTATGGCCCCATTAGTTGAAAAAATCGCAAATATTTTAATATAATTGTATACCTGTCCACTATTTTCAGGCGCAATACCTCTTAAACAGACGCCACAAATAGTTTTGCTAACATTTGATGACTCAGTGAATGACCTGAATTGGGACATATATGACGAACT
The DNA here is from genome assembly GCA_034699895.1 of Chamobates voigtsi. Taxonomy (NCBI): domain Eukaryota; kingdom Metazoa; phylum Arthropoda; class Arachnida; order Sarcoptiformes; family Chamobatidae; genus Chamobates; species Chamobates voigtsi. The sequence goes on from JAQGCR010000054.1 coordinate 8,793, forward strand.
GTTCAACTCGGGTCGCAATAACCCAAATGGATGTCCAATTTTGGCAACATTTTATGTCTCACATGAATGGACGGACTACGCACAGGTCCAGACTCTATACTCTAAGGGACATGAAATGGCTTCTCATTCTATAACGTAATGATTTTAAAACAATGACAATAAACAATTGGAATGTGCAAGGTGGAACAAATACCCAAGTGGCTAAAAATAACACTTCAGTTATTTTCAATTAGGAAATCTAAACTTGATTAATTGCAATTGTCTATTTATAAAACTTTTTTTCTGATATACCTTGGGCATACCAATGTTTTAAAGTAAGTGTAAATAAAGTACCTGTGCTAATTATCTATTGACTCACAGACATAGTTTTGGTGAGAAGTTCTCTAAAGATCTTTGGCTCAAAGAGATCTCCGGTCAGAGAGAACTACTCAGTCGGTACGGAGGCGTCAAAGAGTCGGATGTGCGCGGAATGAGAGCGCCCTTCCTTCAGACCGGGGGCAACACCATGTTCGAGATGTTATACGAGGCCAATTTCACATATGACTCCTCGTTACCCGTCTATGAAATAAAGCCCCCGTACTATCCGTACACATTGGACTACGCTATAAATCATGAGTGTATGATACCACCCTGTCCCACTAAATCGTTCCCAGGTAAGATATAAAGAACACCGAAGTGACACACAATTGCCACCTGTGCAATGACAAACAGAATTAATTGCACAGCCCTCACAATTAATCACTACCTGTTCATCAAATTATTATAATTTTAGAAATTAATTTTGTATATAATAAGCGTAGCCAAGGTGTCCCACTATTTACACCTTTATTTTGAGGGTCACCCTCTATTTAAATGCTAATCAGCATAATTTGTCATGCTCAAACTAGGTTGATCTAGATAACTGCTAAAAACATGTGTCATTCTTACAAAATTTTCTAGGTCTATGGGAAGTAGGCATGGTAATGTGGGAAGACTTGCGAAACGGCCGGTGCTCTATGGCCGACGCCTGCTTCAATCCAAAAGACGAGCAAGGTGTTTATGAAATGGTTAAGAAGAACTTTGATCGCCACTACACCACAAATAGGGCGCCGTTCGGCATATACTTTCACTCGAGGTGGTTCCTCACAGACATCAATAGGAAGGGGTTCGCGAAATTCCTCGACGAAATCAATGGTATGAATGACGTCTATTTCGTAACCAATTCCCAAATGATTGAATGGATGCGAAACCCGACCCCTTTGAACAAGATCACAAACTTTCCACCATGGAAGTGTGACTATAAGGACCGGCCCCATGAGTGCGGTCGACCACATGAATGTAAGGTCAAACTTAAGAGCGAGACCCGAGTGATGAAGACTTGTCAGCCCTGTCCTAAGGTGTATCCATGGCGTGGCAATAATGGACTCAAATTAACGAATTAATAATTAATTGTAATATTTATTTGTTTTTCTTTTTCGTAATAAGTATTTAATTAAGTTATAGATAATTATTATTTTAATAAAAACCCATTTTGAACAAAATCATTGGATGCAAAATTGAACATGCTTAGTTTTATGTAAAGATTCATTTAAATTATTCAAAATCTAGATTCTAATTTCATTTTTATGCAAGTTCAAACAAATGTTTTGCTAAAATAAATAAAAATTCAAAAGTAAATCAACCAAGTTGCGTTTTATCAAGTTTATTTGAACATTGATCAAGCTGATTAAAAAATACATAAACTTTCATAGAATTACAATTAAATTCAAAAATATTTTTCAGTTTAAAAATTAATTTGAATAAAATCTAATGTTAAAATGTATCAAGGTCAAAATTCCAGCGGTGAGTCTCATCCCAACTGACTTTACTCAAACAAAAATAACTTTTCAAATATTTTCTCATTTATTACATTCAATAAAACTAATTGTTATCAAACAAAAAGATTAGCGAAATTCACATCAAAACTAACTTATCTATTAACTAATTTTGACAAAAAAGCTATCAAAAGATATTAGAGTAGAGACGAAAAACGCCCAAAACTTAAGCCTCAGAAACAAAAATGTGTTCATAAAAAATAAATGTCAAACATATTTCAATCACAACCAATATGTCTCTCAAGGCTTACATCATATACATGCAAGGTCACCCGGCTTACTTAATTAATCTATTAGAACAGGGGAATTTTTTTAATTTCCCGCCAATTTATCAAAATTGCATTTTTAAATCTCTTTAAGGACTAATCGAGGAATTTTCAAATTTAAAAGGCGGTTTGTGAAAAACACCTTGGTGATCCCATTTGATAGATATAAGAAATAATAAATTGTTTCGGAATTTCTATGGAAACTAAAGATAATTTTAGTGCAGAGTATAAGTGTTGAGTATATATTTGTTTAATATTTAATAATCTTGGATGAGCTGAGCAAAAGTTATGAGTACTACCTGACTTGAGGTCGAACCCATTCCTCTTGTGATTAGATATAGAAGTGTAGTGTCGATAGCACTGGACGTCTCATCCGTCGACATATCCACGAATTTTGTAATTTATTTGATGTGAAAAAAAAATATTTTAATAACATTTTCCTCAAAGTCTTCGTTGGAAAACATTTTTATATATTTTTAGGTTTTTTTTCAAAAAAATCAAAACCAGTTTAGAGTTTTTCTGTTGAATTTAGATTTTTGTTAATGTAATAAAAAATCGATTACTCTTCAGATGAGTTTGACTTTTTCTCATGTGATCTTTGTAAATTACAATCTAATTGTTGTTCAAGTTCAATTTCATCAACTTTTATTGGTACTGTGAACTTTTTAAAGTGATTTATTTGAACCAATTTTTGTGATAATTAAAGGAAATTCAACGAAAAGCTCAAGTAATTCATTGAATGAAAACATAATTCAAAAGAAAATTATAATAA
>JAQGCR010000055.1:0-11651 GCA_034699895.1 Chamobates voigtsi
CTCTTTCAACTTTGATATTAAACACGAAAATTACTTTTAAATGAGAGGATATTCTGCACATAAAAAACTAAACAATTGTTTGCATTCACTGCTAATTCACGACTAATTCACGGCTAAAGGCATTAAAAAAGACTTTAATTAATATAATCCACGAAAATAACAATTAAAGCATTTAAGGAATAACTACTCGATTGTAAATCGACTGCAATTCTGTTCATAATTAGTGTTAATCTATTGAAAGACATTGAATGATGAGATGTTTTAAACGTATGATTGCTATTGTATTACACAATAGGTATTAGAAATAAAATTATTATGACTTTTATCACGAAAATTGTCATCAATTGTGATATGAATCAGCGCTCAGAATAAAAACAAAACCTGGTGTAGAGTCAGCCAATTGCTGTATTGTGGAGTAATGCACTTTGAAGGGGAAGACCTTCAGACACAAAACTAAAGGGGAAGGGGAGTCCCGGTCCCATGATTATGATACATGCATTGAGTAAGCCCTGTCCCTCTGCTAAAAAGATGTTTCCCCCAATGGTTGTGCGATATTTAATGTGAAACATAGATAACAACACAAATAACGCCAATTGAAAACATAATAATTTCTTTCGTGTCTTTAAATTCAATGCCTTTTTATGAATGGATTTTTCAAATAAATTTTGTGAAACGCCTTAAGGTTTTTCTGTCCGTCTTTTTGAGCGAAAGTTATGTTATGTTTATTAACGACCAAAACAACAACTGATTGATTACTTGAATAGTGTGAATGGCGAGCAATAATCATGTAATTCAATCTTGTTCATATTAAATCTACCTTTTAAAGTTGTATTTTCAATTGATCTTGTTGATTTTTATATTGGAATACAACTGTAGTTCTGTTGTTTAACTGATTAGTCTATTATTTATGTTTTTATGTATTGTATTTCAACAGTTTTTTTTGACTTCAATTTAAAGCGTTTATAAGAAAAAAGTTTACTTCACTTTAAATATGTATTTAATCCGTTGTTTGCAATCAAACGATAGAGTCGTCAGTAAAATGAAACAAATGTTTAATGCATTTAATATGAATGTTATGTCCGTTTTTGACAAACATTTGACGTCTGATTTGTTTTGAACGCAAATTGAATTTTTAAAAACAGTTTTATTTATTTATTTTATTTAAAAAATAGTTTAAATATATTTTTAACTTAAATGTTAGCCCAAAGTCTTAATAATAATGTGCTTTAAATGCAAAAACATTTTTGTAATCGATTTGAAGAATTTTTTCCGATTTAAACGCAAACGAAAAAAGTTATTAAATATTAATTTTGTTTATAAATTGTTTTTTTATTTGACTTTTATTTGATTGTTATTACAATTAATTACATATAAACAGCGATTTGTGACTAAACATTGTTTTGTTTTTCAATCGACAGGAAAGCAATTCAGGGAGAAATCAAAATATCGACGGAAAGTGGAGAGACCCGGACCTTAAGAAGTGCGCCCGACTGGGGGGTAAGTCATCAATAATATTACCATGATCGTCCCAATAAATGACCGATTCGTAGTGTTTTATACATTTTGTGATAATTAATGTCGTGAACCGTTAGTTGAGGTCAGTCTCCATTCAGTTCTGATTAATTAGTAGGAATGGTAGCCATCGATGGCATCGACCCTCAGATCATTCAATAGTTTTGCTCTAATCTGTGTCCACAGTTTAGACAGATATCACTTAAAACACTAATTAATGTCGTCCTCCGAGCGATACAATCAATCACTTTAATTGGTATTATTCTTCAGGAATCGGCCATAAATGCTGACCACTTATGGGTGTCGACCAATGCCTCAGGAGATCTCTGTTATGTCGGCGATAATGAATGTTCGGTACGTTATCTCATATAATAATACCATTGTTTTCGACTATCGATTAATTACACAAAAAGCTGTTTCAATAGTTTTCACATTTGAGCCAAAAATTTTTATTCAATTTTTCTTTCATTTGTTAAAAGTTTGAGTCATTTATCGATTTTTTGTGTTGTTTTTTGTGTTGAAAATTACTTTAATTTTTGTCTGAAAGCCAATGGGTTTACGTTATGTGAATCACAGATTGGTTTAATGGCAAACATTTTATTAATATTTTACACGATTTGTGCCGTTTTTCGCTCGAAATTTGGCCACAAATTAATGTTTAATACTTTGGTATTCAAATCGAAAACTCAAACATCGTTTCTATAGTTTTGCTATTTTTTTGGCTGAAAAAGTGATAAATTGAATGTGTTTTAGGATTATATGCTTTTAACAGCCATTCCCAGACCTGAGCACAGGTTTTACTTTTGCTGTTTTAACGGGTTTTGGGAATTATTTTTTTTCTGTTTTTCAATTACTTTCTTTTTAAGTGATTTTATTTTGATGTCTAATATGTTTTTTTGCAATAATTTTTGATAATAAAAATGTTGTATTCATCAGAAACAGGGGCCCCGACTCTGTTGTCCGGCCTGTAAGATAACGGCCCACACCGGATGTATAAGCATTTTGATCGACAAAATCAAATTTCAATGTAAGCCAACCTTCAAAGACGTTGGCGTTCGTCAGTATAGAGAAGTAAGTGATCAGCCGTTACTCAAATTCTTGTGGTGTGCGAGTGATGTGCGAAACAAATAATAATCACTCATTTAATAGCAAAAAGTTGTTATATTTATTGCTTTTGAGTTCAATGTTTGCCGAAAAAAGTATATGTTTTATGTGTTGAGCCAATCATTTCTGAGGAATAACTATATTTATGACCCTATTCGCGCTCAGACACCACTCATACCACTCATTGGAAATAATCCGAGCAATTATTTAAATGACTAATAGACTTAAAATTGATAAATCAGCACTTTTATCAAGACAATTTATCATAGTTTAATGCATTTCTCACAAAATATGGTTTATCTATAATCAGGTCCTTAAACATAAATTATTGCTAGACTTTGCAATTATCCTGGAAATTATCATTTTTCCAATTAATTAGTGATGATCAAGGTCTATTCTAGTTAAATTGAGGTAAAATATTTGCGTTTGACATGATTGATGACCAAAAGTGACCATGACCAAAATAGCCTAGATAAAACAAATGAGAATGAGTTTAAAAGAGTGTAAATGTGTGCGAATATGGAATAGAAGTGCAATATTTGTGATGTTTGTGCCATAATTTCATTGATGGTATGTATCCGTTGCAGCAAACTGTGATCCATCACCATTGGGTGCACAGACGCCACCAGAAGGGCCGATGCAAACAATGTGGAAAGTCTTTTCAGTCAAAGCTGTCGTTTGGGAACAAAGTATGAAATCCTCTCTTTTTTTCGATAAAAAACAAACTTTTTTCTAAGAAAAAGCATTTTTTGCTTCAAATAAATAAATGATTTGTTGATAAAAAGACATAAGAAATGACTGCTATTTCTAAACGAATTAATGTATTGCTTGGGGTGTCTCTGCACAGGAAATAGTGGCCATATCGTGCTCCTGGTGCAAGACGGCCTTCCATAATAAAGAAAACTGTTTCAATATTCAAAGGATAGGCGAAAACTGTATGCTTGGTATACACCAGGATCTGATAGTACCGCCCTCATGGATAGTCAAACTTCCGCGACGGGTATGTCTTTACTCAGCCATTGCTTCCATGTTTTCAGACATTAATTTGATTTTGCATTCAATTCAAAGAATGATAACTTAATTTCCTTTTGAAAAAACTCTTTATTGAATTTAATTCTGTGCTTACCTTTCATTTCATTTGAATTTTGCAAAAACTTTTGTTGAATTTTCTGACAAAAGAAGAGAAAAAAATATTTAAATTAAATTATTTCTGAGTTTTAATTAAATGATTTTTGATGTGATTTAGGGCTCATTCAAGTCGTCGATACGACGCTCTCCCAAAACAAAGAGGGCGTCCTCTAAGAAACGGACCAAAAAAGAGGACTCCGGCGTTACGAGCGTTACTCTCGATAATCATTTACACCATCAGTTGCACGCACTTCATGGCTCATCCCCACCGCCAACCAAAGAATTTGCACAGCACCGGCACTTTGCCATTAAACCGATTCCTTCATCGAACTCCAAACCTCTTCTGGTGTTCATTAATCCAAAAAGTGGTGGAAATCAGGGCTCAAAACTAATGCAAAAGTTTCAGTGGTTGCTTAACCCGAGGCAAGTGTTCGACTTATCTCAGGGCGGACCCAAACTCGGCCTCGAATTATATAAGAAAGTCAATAATCTACGGATCCTCGCCTGCGGTGGCGATGGAACTGCTGGTTGGGTGTTATCTGTGTTGGATGAGATCGCAATATATCCTCCGCCACCACTCTCTGTCTTACCACTTGGAACGGGCAATGACTTGGCCCGAGCGCTCGGATGGGGCGGCAGTTATACCGACGAACCGGTCTCTAAAATACTACTAAATATAAAAGACGGGGAAGTCATACAACTCGACCGCTGGAACCTAAGGGTTGATCGAAATAACAACATTTCCCCCACAGACCAGAGTTGTCTTAAGGACGACGAGGGCGCCAAAGAAGAACTTCCACTCAATGTAGTGAACAACTATTTTTCGATAGGAGTGGACGCACACATTGCCCTATCATTTCACGAGGCTAGAGAAGCACACCCTGAACGGTTCAACTCAAGACTTAGGAATAAAATGTTCTACGGTCAGGCCGGCGGGAAGGACCTACTTCAACGTAAATGGAAGGATCTCTGTAATTACATAACTCTTGAGTGCGATGGCATTGATCTGACGTCAAGACTCAAAGAACTTAAAGTGCATTCCGTTTTATTTCTCAATATTCCGAGGTTTGACATCCAATTGTGTCTATCCTTTGCTATCCTTTGCTATGGTTTTGATCTTTTCATTTGTTTCCACTTTATTTTGATTTATGAACTCTTTGTATAAGTCTTTGTTTTATTGCAAACAATATTAAGGATTTGTTTTTATAGTAAAGAAGTCTATTCTTCTCTTCAATAGAGTTGTAATTCTATTGTAATTCTAAACCAATTCAATAGAAATAAGAAATAATCGCAAAACACAACGCATTACACAATATATGAGACGAATATAAATCTTATTCTTTCTTAACGTTTATTAAGTCCTATAATTCAATAGTTATTATAGTTTTATATTTATTACAATATCTGTCATTTGACTCTTGTTTCTTGTCAGTTACGGGGGTGGTACCCGTCCCTGGGGCTCGAGTTCGCCGTCTTTCGAGACTCCCCGAACAGATGACGGCCTCATAGAAGTGATTGGTTTGACTACATATCAGTTGGTGAGTACTTAAGACATACTTACGTTTCTCTCTTCTGTAATATCTCTGGTATTGAACTTCTTTGCGATCGTATTAAAGGATCTTATTATGAGAATCGATCACAATTTGCTTCCAAACTCTCATCCAATGATCCCATATTCTGTCCATAATTCTCAGACAAAATCTGATATATTCTCTAAGAATCTCATGTTTGCCATAACTGACTCATGACTAATGTCTTATATATAGCCACTACTGCAAGCAGGCGGTCATGGCACCTGTATTGCTCAATGCAGTAGTGCCAGGATTATAACGACGCGTACTATACCTATGCAAGTGGATGGCGAGCCCTGTCGTCTTTTGCCATCTATCATAACATTACAGCGGAGAAATCAGGCGAACCTCATCGCAAAAGCCAAAAGTCATAATCAAATAATTCACGTGTAAGTCATTCCACTCCTTCCTAAGCATTGCCTTCAGTTATCGATCGATGGATCCATAGCTGAGTTCTAACCATTTGAATGTGTAATTGAATAGAATTGTTATCCTATAATATTTAGACCAACTCTGGAGAAGTTGACACTAAAAGTGCGAAAATTAAATTTAATTGATTACGAAACATATCATTACGACAAACATAAACTCAAGGAAGTCTGTAAGTCAGCACAACATCACAATTATTCTGTTCTCTATTTGGATATTCAATTCTAAGAAAATGCTTATTTGTCTTTCTCTTTGGGCACACCTTTTGGCGTATGAACAGCACAATTAGTCGGTACGCTATGTATCGATCAGAACTTGGAGTTGGTTCACGTGAGGACCAAAATCAATGACTTAATGCGGGAAAGGAATTACGGGAGCACTCACTCCACTCAGTCCACCGCTGATAACAGTAGTGTCAGCTCTTCTAAGTTCGTATCGCATGACTGGTGTTTCGTTGATTGTAAGCACAGTTACTATACTTGTCTTCTCATATATCTATCAATGAATGTCTCGTTTAACCACTCGATTGGACTCACTTTTACTCTTGCCATTGATAGCCTGCACAGCCGAACGCTTCTTCCGAATAGACAGAGCACAGGAACACTTGCACTTTGTTGTCGACATCTGTACAGAGGATCTCTACACTCTCGACCCCGAGAACACCGAGAAGGACGACATGGACTTATTCGACACGACCTCAGAGTCTGACTCGGCTTTCATAACAATAACCAAAAGAAATAATAGTCATCCGTGCAATCCTACCACCGATGATAGTATCTTCGATTGCCATCCCTTAAGTATTCCCAAAGAGTTTTCACCCGAAGAAGTTCTGAGGGCAGCAAAACTCGGAGACCTGAGTCTTCTGAAGCAACTGCACCACAAGGGAACCAATTTATTAGCCATCGATGACAAAGGTATGACCCATTTGTCTGATCCACTATTTTACTGTTTTTTCAATTAATTTAATATTAATTTTAATGGTATTCTTGTACTGACTTTTGCTTTAACTTTGATTTTATTTGTATTCTGTGCCGAATGTAAGGCATGTCAGCCCTACATCACGCCTCTCATTATGGTTATGAAAATATAGTCAATTTCCTGTTGTCGGCGGCGCCGCCAGATCTGATAGACCTGAGCGAGAAAGAGAGCGGTCAGACGGCTCTACATAAGGCCGCTCTGCATAGACAGCACAACATATGTCAAATGCTGGCCTCGTGGGGCGCCTCACTCTCCAAACTCGATAATCAGGGCTTAACTCCAAAGCAATTAGCGGCCAAAGCAGGAGATGAGGAATTGGCGGCCACTCTCGAGCGTAAGGCTTCACTAATCACTTGATTCTGTCCTTTACTTACTTATAACACAATTCCTAATACTTATGTCAGCTTTGATTTGGCGAACAGTTTTTGGCAGAGATTTTCACTTTTCCGATGTCTTTATCTGTTTATTTCAAAACTAAAACCAATTTTCGACTAAATTTGTGCCAAATTTTGTGCTGTTTTTGCAATTTTAGTGATATTTTTCTCTTTCCGTTGCCTTTCATTTCGTAACAGATTTCGAGCGTTTGAGAGATAGAGAAACAGCTGTTTAGTAGTCCGACCCGTCTTTATATTAACGTTTCAATTACTCGACTCGACTCGACCTGTGCCTCAACAATCAAAATACCATTTGTTCAGCTCATCTCTAAGTCATATCTCATCACTCATTCCTCACATTCTTAGAATAAATGACACCAAAACTCGACAAATATCGCATCACTTTATGACAAACCCTTTCGTTTGACTCCTATTCTAATTGTTTGGATAAACAAATGATTTTCATTTCTCTGTCTTTTAATATTTTTTTGACAAAAAGGGAAATACTTTTGGATTAAAAATGAGTTTTAATTTGATGTGCAATTCCTGTCCTAAACAAAAGGTGTGGAAATCCTTCGATAGGACTCTTAATATTAATGAATTTGAATTTTTTTTAAAAAAAACAACAAATTATTGTTATATTTATGAATCACTAAATTATTTATTAGACTTAATGATGGAAACGATTTGTTGTCATTTTTGCACATATTTTAAAGTTATATAAGAAATCTTCACTTAAAAACTGAAGGTTTGTTTTCGTAATAAGCAATCGCTTAAACCCTATGAGCAGAAGAGCAGCTATACTTCAATACATAACTGTTATCATTGAATTTGGCTCTGAATTCTGGTCAGAACCTGAGCCAAATCTATTTGAATGGGCATTCATTACATGATTTTTTTGTTTGTTATGATTTTGTTTTTTTTAAAAATAATTATTTTATTCTTTTGAACAAAAGATTAGTATTTATTGATTAAAAAAGTTTTATTTATATTTTAAAACTCAAGTCCCGTTCAAAATGTAGTTTCACTGAAACGATATATTTATTATTATTATTATTATTACATTCCATTCCCTCTATTCGTATCTCTCCTCTCAAACTAATCATTGCATTAGTTGTTCAAAAAAGTTATCCTTTTTTTTGCTAATTATTTGTCTGTTCGTGAAATCTCTCGTTTATTCCGAAGTGAATTCATAGATTTTATTGCTCGATTTAACCTAGTTGCTACGAGATAAATGTGATGGTTAGTCATTTTTAGAACCTCGCTTCTTTTAATGAGAGATTTTACGATAATTATATGTTAACTCTTATCTGTTGTCTCCTATTTTGAAAAGTAATTCTCATTTTTCATTTGATTATAATTTAGAATATATTCTGTGTTTTCATTGCTTTTTATTTTCTAAACATTGATTTTCTACACATTTTCGACGAGATTTCAAGAAAATTCTCATTTGATATATGAAAACAACACATCTCTCGTGCCTTTGCCTCTGATTCACACGATATGCCTAACTATCAAAACACTCATTCATTCCATATTCAGTTCACACTTTTTTTTCTTATTTAAATCTTTTATTTGACTTAAATCTTAATTTAATTGTAATTTTGTTTGTTTTTTATAAACTTTAGCCAAAATTTTTTTTTAATTAATCGGTTATTTTGTGAGTCAAACATACAGTAAATTAGTTGACAATCACTAACACTGTTGTAAAACACATTTAAAAAACGCATTCTTAGAGTTTAATTGAATTCAATGGCAATATAATAGTTATTTTAATTTTATTTATTAATTATTAAAATCATTGATTGACTGAATATTTTGTTTTAAAAAAATTGAGAAAAAAAATGTTCTAAAAAAGTGAGTAAATACTGTTTGAAAGATAACTTTTTTTTGATGAAATGTTATGCACTTAATTATGCACTAAATTCTAAGTCTTTGAAAAATTAATTGAATTGATGTGCAGTTTAACTAAAAATTATTAATAAATAATTGATTGAAACAAAAACCAAAGCATTTTTATTACTACTATTTGTTTGCGTCAATTGATTTGTTTGTAAAGACTTCGCCAATGCTTTCGTCGCTAAAAACAAAGGTTTTATTCAATTAATTGTTATTTGATTTTATTTTGTTTTTTATTTCTCTCATATTTTTGTCTTTTTTTGTTTTTTTTCATTACTTAAGGACTTTCGACGAATTGAAAGCTGTGTTTCCTTAAACAGTCTGTGCTGACAGTCTCCTACAGATCATAGGATACACTCCTAAAATGAAGTGATGTTAAGAGTCCTGGAAATGCCTTAAGTGCTGATATCCTGCCTTCCGAGTAATTGGACACAACTTTTTGATTGAGATCTCAGTCAATATGAAGGGCACACATATGGGTGCACCTCATATTGAAGCCAACATTTGTTTATACGAATTGCAAATATTTTTTTAGTTCAAATCAATTGTTATTCAAATAAAACTTCAATAAAATTGAAATTTTGACTTAAATTGACCATGACATTCTTAAATTCGTATCCAAAGTTGTCAACTCATGGGTTGTTTAGCAATAAATGTATCATGATGATTTTGGAATTCCATTACTTTATGGGTAGCTTTTATTTAATGAAAGACATATTCGAGTTTTAATTCAATTTATGAAATTCTGTCCTGAATTTCGAGATTAAAGATATGCCGAAAATGTGAACAATTATTGTATATTAAATGAAAACTGAAAAGAATTTTAATTGATTTGAAAGCCTTTTTGAATGATCATGCTACATTAACAAGAATTTAGCAAACTCATTTGATTCTTTGTTTTGTTAATACGATTTTGCGATCGATTTGTTGCCATAGTGTCAGAGACGGCACCGGATCTTAAAAAACATAACAAACATTGTATGACATAAACAGTGATATCGTCGACCAAAAAAAATATGGAGGCTTTGGATCCACTCTTTTATTGTATAAATTTGTTCAGAAGACGAATGTTTGAGAAATGCATTGAAGTATGCAATGAAGCCCTCTCTGCCAACCCTTATGATCAGGTATTTTGTCTCAAAATAGTCGACTTAACTGTCGATAAAACATGAGTTCACTTTCAAAAGCATTCATTCAAAGAATTTTATTCAAAATATGTTAACAAAAAGTAAACTCAAAATATGTTAACGAAAAGTAGTTTCAAAATATTTATGTTTTTTTTCAACGAATAATAAGAATATTCTTTGAAATACTCAGAAATTCATGAATAAGTGAAATAAATTGAATCAATGAAACATTTTTTGTAACAAATTATTTTAAAAACATGAAAATATTTGAAATTCTTTGAAATTTAATTTCTTAATAAAACAAAATTGAGAATACATTTGTAATAAACCAAATCTTTATCTGAATTAATAACATTTTTTGAGCCAATTCTAAGAAAAAAATCCAATTTTATTATCTCTAAAATATATTTATTTTATGGTAGACTTGAGTCAAACCATAAATCGGTTCAGTTATTAAGGAAATGGCATTTTTTTCTCATCGAGAGTGGAATTTCATTTCCTCGCAATAATTAGGGCTTTACTTATGAATAGCTAACCAAACACTGACTGCAAATACAATTTTTTCCGTCGTTTAATAAATTTCTTTTAAGCAGAATATAATCGAAAACAATTATAATTAAAACTTTATTTAATCAAAAGAAAAACTCTCAGAAGAATTAGACATTAATTGCTTTTAATTAAAATCCGAGTAATTTTTGTGTTTCCTTAGAATCGGATCAACTTTTTCTTACATAACATCTCAACAATTTTTTTGCCAAATTCTGTTCGTCTAAGAGTTTAATCACTTTTTTTCTCCAATCATTTCCATATATATTCAGATTTATTTGATGAAAGCCAGGGATAATTGTTAATCAGTGCCCGTTTTGGTAGAGTGAACCTGTGCTAAACCTGTGCTAATATTCAAAAAAAGTAAAAATGTGTCGAAAGTTTTTTAAGTGAATTTTCTTGTCTTTAGATTAGAATATTTGAGTGAAAAGAGTCTCTAATTTAGGTCTGACTTAAAACAACGAAAGTGTAATTAAGAGTTGTCAGAGCCCTCACCCAAAACAACTACCAGATCGTGGGGACTGGCATTAAATGAGAATTAATTAAAAGGCATCAATTGTATGAAAGTATATGCCTTTCCATTTGGTTGTGATATTTGCTCGAAATAATCATTTTTCTCCCTTTAATTCCCATTCATTTACTAAAACTAAAAATAATTTATTTGTTTTTATACTTTGTTTTAATTAAGAAACGAATTAAAAGTAGACATAAGTTTTCCATTCATTTCGTTCGAAGAGTTTTTCAAATCATATGTCAAACTATTATAGCGTTTAAACCAATTATTTATATTTGTTTCGGATATCAATCAAATCAAATACAGATTAGGAAAGTCTGTAAAACTCATTAATTATGAAATTCAGACCAATATTGCAAAACTGTTTGACATTAACTCAGATCTAGTTATGGTATTCCCTTTTAATTTTGATTTATCTATACTTTCAATTAAAGTAAAGTAAATAACTTACAAAACTTTGTGAATATTT
>JAQGCR010000056.1:0-11582 GCA_034699895.1 Chamobates voigtsi
GTGAACGATCGGTCGTTCACCTCATACTCAGCACAACTCAAACACAACTAATTGCCAAAACAGTCTCATTAATTGCAATGTTTTTTCAATACGTAATGTTATTTCGATATTAAGTTCACTTTCAAACGATTCTCTAATTGCGGCCCAAAATTGACCGCAAATTCATTTCATGTATTAATGTATTAAATGTATTGATCGCAACATTTCTTCCGGTTTAACAAAAATTTAGGTTAATATTACTCTTAAACATTTCAATCAATTAATTTGTAAACATTTTAATTTTTAGGGCTTTTTCCGTCGAAGTATCCAACAAAAGATCCAGTACAGACCATGTACAAAGAATCAGCAATGCAGTATACTCAGGATCAATCGCAATCGATGCCAATATTGTAGACTCAAAAAGTGTATTGCAGTCGGAATGTCTAGAGATGGTAAGTCATCTTGGTTACTATGGGCAAATCAATTGATTAGAGTGGGCAAATGAGCATAGTCAATTAAGCACTGTTAGTGGGTCTAACTTTCACTTACATAATGAATAGTTTGAATGCGTGTCCATAAGTGGCAGCACTTGTTGTGCATATCTGTTGAATAATACGAAAACTGAATTCAATGTCAATGAAAAAGTTGTGACGATATCTGTTGTGATACTAATAAACAGTTTAGTCTTACTTTCACTTTTCAAGGGAATCGTTGGCACAGAATTTATTGCTAGATATCACAAAACGTCTTATTTTAATAATTAATTGATTAAAGAATATGTTAATTAATTTGAGAGTTGCTTGTTAAATGTTAAATGATGTTCAAATCGGGAATACAATGTTTTTTTGAAGGTCAATATCAGGGTCTATTTCTTGATTGTTTCTTATGGTTGTCAATAGTGGAAATTAATTATTTACCTGGATTATTTTTGTGTAGCTGTGAGGTTCGGTCGGGTACCGAAACGGGAAAAGGCAAAGATATTGGCGGCGATGCAAAAGGTGAATGCTAAATCACAGGAAAAGGCTCTCTGTCTTGAACTCGAAGATGAGAACCGACTGTTGGCCACAATAATCAAAGCACACGAAGAGACGTGTGATTACACCCGCGACAAAGTGGCCCCTCTTATAGAGCGGTCCCGAACTCAACCGGTTTATGCTCACTGTCCGCCACAAATGGTATGTCATCTAAATTTATTTATTGATTAGTATATGTATAGCCCTTCCTTACCATTTGCTTACCCCTTCCCCCGTCTGTTCTGTGCTCTATTCGATGAGTGCTGTCCTTGAATACTGTTTTGGACAGTTATACAGTGATATACAGCTATAGAGGAATATTGCGTTGGGTTTAGTAATAGATGTAAGCAATGGCTGTAATCTGTAATCAGAAGCGAAGTATTTTTAGTCCATTCTTTCCACGAAAATTTCGATCGCTTTGAGTGACGCAATTGTAGGCCATATTATGCTGTGCTTATGCCGTGTGCTCTACACTATAGTCTACACCATTGACGCAATCGTATGCCTTTCGATAGGTTTTGATCGAAAACATCTCTAACCAGAAATGTATGAAAAGTACGGTAAACATAATTCTTGTGAATACAATGTCAAGGTCATGAAGCTGTAGGTGCTGTGCAGACTGTGTAGTGCTGCTTATGCTGTGCTGTTTACATCAGCATTGCAGTTGAGATCACTTCCACTCCGATTCCATACCAGTGCCACACAATCGCATATATGTCTCAATTGGTATATAGAAAGCGATGATAATTGTTGTGAGCCTTGACCACAATCCTAGCAAAACAATGAATAGTCGCCCATTCCTACCGTTCCTACACTTTATATTCAATTATTGATTGCAAGGGAAAGGAAATCATTTGAATGGAAATATAGCTAAAAATACGCATAATTTGAGCCAATTTTGAGTTAAAGAATATATTCATTAAAAGCCATAGAATTCTGAGAATTGAATATAATTTTATTGATTGAAATGAAAAACAGTTAAAACAGTTGTCGTTTAGTGTCTAACAGATTATGTGCTCTCAGTATTGATATTCAGGTGAAGCAATCGAAGGTCGGATCCATTTTTAAGGATAAAATTTAGCGATAATTTATTTTGAAGGTTAGATTAGTGACAGCGGAAGCACTCGACTCCTAAAACAGTGATGAGTCTAAGCAATGGCTGAAATGTTGAGCCAATTATTTTGAGTCCTTTCCTTTCATTTCCACGAAAATGTCGATCCCTTTGAGTGACGCAATTGTAGGCCATATTATTCTGTGCTATACTTACACACCATATCTCACATCTGCGTTATATAAGTTATTTAAACAAAATATTGAGCCAATGATTAGATTTACACATTTATTACATAATTGTTGCTTGTTGCTTCCGATAACCAATTGGTTTGTCTTTTCATACGACATATGATTTATTGATTTCTTAGTATTTATTAGTTTAAAGTCTAAGGGCTTATGGCTTATGGTTTGACTATTTCTACGTAAAGAATGATTTCATTTCCTATTCGTATGGATTTCTATAGACTTTTATTGAAAACCAATATCTCTGACGAGAAATGAATTAATTTTATGGCAAAACATAACTCTCAGCGCTCTCTCTATCTATGGTTTGCTACTCCGGAAACCGGAAGAGAAAGCGAGACCTCCAATGATATTAATAATTGCAAACCGAGACTACTTGACCCAAATTACTCCTCTTTAGTGAATGTTTGCCAAACAGTTACGCCTCTGTTTTGTCATAAATATTAAAAATAATTTTTGTCTATAATTTGAATACTCATTACAACTATATCTGCAAAAAGTCGATAAAGTGTTGTTATAACAATCTGACAGGTGATGGTCACGTTCTGTGGGGTAGTGCTGTTTCTGAGTATTACTGAGCCCTCTCTGTTCGCTATCGAATCAAAAAAATTAGCGACACTTCGATTGAATGTCAACTAAAAAAACCAAAAAAAAATAATTTTAATGAGAATTATATTGACGTAAAACTCCGTATTGAAGGGAATCGTATGAAATGCACTAACACTACACTAAACCGAGTGTTCTCTTCTCTTCTTTTTTATTATAAATAATATCTCAATTATAAGTTTCTCAAGGTTTTTGACGAGCGCTTCAAATTAACAAGATTATATTTAGTTTCATTCCAACAAATATTAAAAACAAAAATTATTATTAATTTTCCGATTCTTCAGTCGAGTGATGTTTTTTTCAATCGTTAGAAGCCTTGGCCTCAAAATAATAACAGAATGTAATATAAATTGATTTAAAACATGAAGACATAGTCAGTTCCCCAACTGTTTTCCCCCCAAAAGGCTTATTAATTACGGAATTAGTTTTTTTTATTAGCCTTTGATTTCAATGAGAATGTGATATACTTTTCATAATTAGATTATTGAGAGAAAAATGTTATCACAAATGTATTTCACAACAACTCATATAAAAGTGGTATTAAAAATATTGCAAAAACGAGTATATAGTATAGTCGATAGAGTGCTGATATGAATCCCTTTGAATACAATGTCAAGGTCATGAAGCTGTAGGTGCTGTGCATCAGCGTTGCAGTCGGTTCTGTAGAGTGCGAACAGAATCCGAGTTAATTTTTTGCACTAAAATCTGAAATATCTGTTATATAGAAACGGATGATAATTGTTGTAAGCCTTGACCAAAATCTAAACTAAAACAATGATTTAGGAATTTATGTTTTCCGATAACAACACATTTCTATGTATTTATTATCAAATCTTTGATTGAAACCTTTCATTACCACTAAAGAGGAAATGATTTCACTGGAAATCATAGCCAAAAATATCCGCATTTTGACGACACTTAAGATTAACGATAATTACTGTGATTTATATGCGTTTTTAGTGTTTTAGTGGACATATTTCTTAAGACAAACTTTGTTTGTATTTATTGATTGACAAATGATTTGTCGTTTTGTTTCGACAAAAGCTAAACATATATATTGTGTGCATAGGATTCATATGATTCTCAGGTGACGGCATCGAAGGTCGGATCCATTTTTAAGGACAAAATTTGTTGATAAGCTGTAGTGAAGGTTAGATTAGTGACAGGGGAGCAGTCGATTCACTCGATTCCTAAAACAGTGATGAGTCCACAAATTATAGCTCTATCTTAACATCCAATTCAAGGTCTTTTATATTCACATATAGTCGACAATTGAGGAAAAAATTCTAATTTCACTTCAATTCTGATCCGTTCTTCTCATGAATTATACATATTTTGAAAAATTTCTATTTTTAAATATAGAAAAAAGTAATTCATTGAGTTTTACGTCCATATCTACTGTTATTTTTGATACTAGCAATTATCGGAAAATTATAAGAGATTTTATTGAAAAACAACGAATATTAGTAAACATCAAATGATTTCATAGAATTTATAGAATATTTATGTGATATTGTTTTCATACAATTATCACAGGATTTAATGTTTTTCAAAATATTCTGAAATAATATCACAATTCTTGGCATATTTCTTGATTACACATTAAATGGGAACAAAATAGTGATTCGTTGATCAATGCAAATAACTACCTGTCCTTGAGTTTAATTATCCTTCTTTATAAATATCAAATATCGATCGATGCCTTTCCCCTAATTCTGTAGACGTACTGTTATTGTGAAGAAATACCGATATTTTCCCAATGATTCAAATAAAAGCTATAAAACAAAAACTAATTATTACTTTTATTTTGTTTTGAAGGCCTGTCCTTTGAATCCTTTGCCACAACATGTGATCGACAACGGGGGCACCAGTCGTATCCTCGAAGACTTTAGCGAAAGATTTTCGCCGGCGATTAGAGGCGTCGTTGACTTCGCCAAACGCATACCTGGATTCGGTATGTTATCACAAGACGACCAGGTCACTCTCCTCAAGGTATGTCCAAACTGTATATCTGTTCCTAGGATCAGTGCATCTAATGTTCTTGTTTGTTTTATTAGGCGGGAGTATTTGAGGTGTTGTTAGTACGTCTCGCCTGTATGTTCGACTCCCACTCAAACTCAATGATATGTCTGAATGGTCTGGTCCTGAGGCGTGAGGCCCTCCACTCAGCCAGCAATGCCCGGTTCCTTTTGGACTCAATGTTCGACTTTGCGGAGCGACTCAATGCTCTACGGCTTACAGATCAGGAGATCGGCTTATTCTGTGCTGTTGTTGTCATCGCTGCCGGTAAGACATTCAGACATTGCATCTCATATTTGATTAGAATTTAATATTCACTGAATATGGAATCAAAGTCTAAAAACAGATTTCCTCTACTCTTGTCATCATTTCCTTGATTTTTTTGCGAACAAAAATTAAGTCAATTATAATGTTATCAGTTTTTGAACAGTTGTTCGCAAAAACCTAAACCCTATTCGCGAATGACTTTTGCTTTTTATATGAAATGCTTTGAAACGGAAAAACTCAAGAATTTATTACTAAACAAACGGCACATTATTTTAAGTATTTTTAGCTACGAATAGATATAGACTTTTATTATATTTATATTTCATTGAAATTTCAATTAACTGATAGTTAGTTCTCTTTGTATTTGATATTAAAACCAGAATAGACTGGAAGTGACGCATACTTCTGGAGACTTCCCTCTCAGAACACATTCTCCTAAAGTTATTCACAAACACTTGAAGTTTTTTCAGACATTTTTTGGGATAATATTAGACTTGTTTTGGTTTTCTTTCAAAAACTTATTTTTTTCGTCGAATCCATTGTAAGACTGTCTAAGAGGGCAGTCAGTATTTGTGGCGGTCATTATGGGTCAGGGTCAGCTATACTTGGCCTAAAAATAAATTCCTTTTCAATAGAGAGTTGTTTTCCATAAGAAAGCAAACTCTTGAGTCTTGTGATTGTGTTAAGGCTTTGACTTCATTCACATATAATTGTCTTTCATTGAGTTTGTTATTGATTTACATAAAAGTCAAACCAAATTCAGTACAGAATTGAAATTTATTAAACTTGAACTTATTTAACGGTTAAGTAGTATTTTTTTTTCTCAATCAACTTATAGTAGTAGTGATTCGGTATTTGATTAAAAACTCCCTGAGCGCCAGCCCTGACCCCAATAGTGCGGCAAATATTTAGTCGACAACATCTTCAATAAAACGTTTTTTTTCAAAGAATGGGCAAAAAATATAACAACAATAACTGAAAAGTGAAATTTGTTAGCCTTATTTCGCTCGGCTCTGACCCACTTTCGATTCCTCCCTCTTCTCTCCCTCTCCACTCCCGCAAAGATGGTCTACTCAGAGCCAGTGCTCATTCTGTGCATTGGACTGAGTTTTGTATGGCTCTAACATTGAGTTTTAAATAACAACTAAATTATTTGGGAGTTATTATTAAAATTACACCAATTGTTGGAGAGTTAGAGTAACTTATGCTTGAATTTGCACCGACTGTCGATGCCATGACCTACTTGTATAGGAGATGCTTATGTCATTGAACGACACGACTGCTCTCTCTGTTAGACCTTAGCCTTGAATGTGAACATAGAGTGGAGTGGATAGCAATCAAACGAATGCACCGCTTGTGCTACCAATGCTTCCTTTCGCCAGACCTCCACTACTCGACAGTCGACTGAACGCAAGTACACAAGCGATCAGACTTTGTTCCCAACCATTCGTTGCAGAACTGCTAAAGTTTTTATACCGTTTGCACTGTTTTTCTTACACTTTTTTTCATTACTTTTTCCTATCGTTTGAATCGTTTTCTTCGAAAGTCTATAAAAAGTGTTATAACTGTTGAACACAAATATCAAAACCATATTCAGTGAAATTTTATTATTTATTTGATTACTATTCGGTTACTCAGTGTGTTTTGTATGCCTTCCTCAGATCGACCCGGTTTGAGAAATGTAGATCTCGTCCAGAAAATCAACAGAAAGTTGGATAATGTCCTCCAAAAAGCAGTTTCGTCTTCACATCCGGAAAACCCTAATCTTTTCAATGAACTGAAGAAAAAGATTCCGGACTTAAGAACTCTGAATACACTTCATTCAGAAAAACTGTTGGCGTATAAAATGGAGCCCAGAAATGGTCAGTCGGACGCTCCCAACGGACACAACGAAAGTCAGTCCAATGTCTGCAAATATTCAAATCTATTTCCGGAACAATGGACTCAATTGGCTTCGATTGGCGTCAATCAAATCAAACATTTAGACGATGAGAACAGCTCTGCCTCTCCGGCGCAGGCATCCAGTCATCACGACTGGAGTGGATCAGACTCTAAAGATGAGCATGACACATCCTATGGAAGTCCCCGTTCTATCAGCAGTAACGGTATGTCTGTAGAAGAGTGTCGGATGCGCTCCAACTCGATATCGAGTGCCAATAAGTCTTTTATGGGTAACGGCGAGCCTCACGAGAACGGACTCTATCACACCTCTCGGCTCAGTTACCACTTGAGCCGACCTTTAAAGATGGCGAGCGCTTCGGCGTCGAGTCCTCAAAATGATTTATCAAATCACGAACACAACAACGGCTCTAATGTCGACGAATGTTATTATCGAATGGATAGTCAAATGAAAAGCAATTTGAGCGCCAGTATGTCAGCCATCGGATCGATGGCCAACAATAGTGCCAATTATAATAAAATACGTCGCGTAGACTCTCCCACAGACTCTGGCATAGAGTCGGGCAAAGAACACGGCAATGGCAGCACTCCGACCACATCTGTGTGCTCTAGTCCCCGATCGGCTATGGATGACAAGGTTAAGGATGTGTCCGACTCGGAGTCCAATGAGAAGCACGAGTCAATTGACGACATGCCAATGTTGAAGCGCGCACTTCAGGCGCCCCCACTCGTGAACACAAACAAATTGATGGATGAGGCGTACCGTCACCACAAAAAGTTTAGGGCCGCCGCCAGAAAAGACGAAGCGCACAGCCCTTCGACGACTACCAATCACTCGGCGCATCCAATTCAAGAATCATTGGCCACTTCTCACAGCACTCTTCTCAAGACTTTGGAAATGCCGTCAAAGTATTTGAACGAACATCAGTTGAAACGAACGGATTTGATTCATAACATAATTATGCGAAACGAGGCGGCGTCCGCCCCCACCACTACCCCTTCCAACTGGAAAAATAATCGACACTCAGAGATGTCGAACGGACAGAACGGACACTTCATGTATCATAACGTTCCTCACTTGAGCCCAAATACGACAACAAGTGTTCCCAATGGTGCCCATAATGGCGTTCCGACCGGTGCTGCCCAACAGTCTATGTTATCAGGAGGTCAACAGTCGAAGAGCGTTGTTGTCTGTCCGCCCGGTCTCTACATTCCATCGGGGTATTCGTCACAGTCCGGGTGTCCGTACTCTTCAGCACAAAACGGACGAACAGCTAAACTGTCATCGATGTCACCCAACCAACACTCAGCACAACAAACACCACAGCCATCAAGAATTGTTTACTCTTCTTCATTGGAAGCACAGCATCACAATAATTACGTACAACACATTCGTCGATCTCCATGTCCTCCGACGACATCCCCGTCTGCAGCACTAGTCATGGGCGCAACGCCTCCTCCACCACAAGCGTCAACTCCTCATATGTCGAGAACGTGTGCATCGGAGCCATCGATCGCTGCAATACTACTCTCACAGTCCGACTGCAGTGACTCACAGCCCCTGAACCTGTCGAAGAGGGCATCGCCACCAAACTCTCCCACCGCAGACATTTCCATCAAAATCGAATCATAAGAACTATTCGATTACATCGAATGACATCTTTTGCTGATTTTCTTTACATTCAAATTGGATTCAATTCAATACATTTGACAAAAACATCGGTTTTTATCCAAAATTTATTACTTTCTTCACATTTGAAGCAATCGATCCATTGATGAGATGATGGTCTGCATCGCAAACATTATTAATATTATTATTATTATTATATAATTATTATAATTAATATTATTATATCATCACATCATCTAAACTACTGGACACACATAAGAGTGTGTTTCCATTCGGTATCATATTTTCAAACCTAAAACTATTCATAAAAAGTGTATATAATTTGAGACAAAATACAAATAATAAGTTTATTATCTCTTCGGAGCCCTAAAAGAAGTTACAAGAAGTGACAAAAAAGTGCTGAACGGAAAAGAAGTTATTCTTTTGTTTAGAGATTTGTATTGAAATGTAATGTAAATGAAAATAATATAACAAATGTATGAGTCGTTCGCTTATGAGTTGTGGTTAATGTTTGTCTTCTCTTCTAATTTCTCTATTGTTCCCATTTTTTCGATGATTTCGATATTACTTTTGAACGGTTTTTCAAATTGTTTTCTCAGATATAAAAACAGATTTTCAATTAATTATTATTTATTTCGATTATATTATATATATTATAGAAAACTAAAGAAAATATAATTTATGAGAAAATAGTATTCACTTAACAGAGACTGGGATTCGATTCTGTAATACATTTATTGGAGTCTTATTTCATTTGTTGTTATATCTGTTGTAAGATTTCAATGTTTTAAACACTAAATAAATAAATTCGGTTATAATTGAGTTGAAATTAAAACAAAAAATAGTGAACAACTGTTCTAAAGGGATGTCAGGGTTTCAATAAGTATTGTAATTAAGGAATTCGTCGGTTCTAAGAGTTCTTCAGTTCTACTCTTCATTAGAGGTTAGGTTTGGGAATGAGATAATTGGGAACAAAATTATTTGATAATTAATAACAAATTATATACAAATATATGAGATTCGGTGGAGAATAACGTCAAATAATGTCAAAAACCATGTTTTACTGTATAATTGATTATTTATTCGTATGTTTTTTTGTCGAATAATTTTGACTTTTATTTGGAAAAATTGATTGAAAACATAAAACATTTGTTGGTTTCCACCAAATCTCGAGATTTCGTTGTTTTGGTGTTCAATGAAATAATAAAATACAATATAATGGTTGACAATCACTGAAGAATTAATCGGTTCTAAAATTATATTCTAAATAAGACTCAGACAAACCATTAGATACTCCTTTTGGACAAAACAAAAAAACCCTTATATTGTCTATAAATTGATTAGAAATATATTAATTATAAATAAGTTATAAATATTTGAAACCATTATATTGTATACATTAAATGTATTGATTTGTAAAACAAATATAATTTAATTATAAACAAAAGAGAAATAATGTTTGAGTTTTAATCAATTTTAAAAGTTATGAAAAAAAACAAATAATATTAAATAATAATTGAAATAATGTTTTTTGAAGAAAATGCAAATTTATTTAAATGAGCTCTGAATGAGTTTTGAACCACTTATTTGGCGCTATAATTATACAGTAAATAAGTTATTGTCTGTCAAACAAATGTAGATTTCAAACAATTTATTACTTCAAACAAATAAAAATTATTTATAAAATGAATTTTGACCATGCTTATTTCGTTTTATTACCTATGAAAGAGGTTTTTTCATTCGTTTAATTATTCGTTTTTATGTTTAAATTTAATTAACATTCATTTCGAATGATTTTTCACTTTTTTTTCCTGAAATGAAAAGTTGGAGAAAACTGGAAAAAGAGCTGAATTCAGATCTAAGTTAAGGCTATTCTATTGATAACCAGTAATAAAGGTCTGACACATAAAAGTGTTTACACAATCCGTTTGATATTTAGTTTATTTCCTGATTTTAAACTCCTATTCAATCAACAGTTTTAATATTAATTATGTTTTGAAAACAATTGGGAATATTCTTCGAATTAGATTTTATTCGAAGCGCTATTTTTCAGCCAAAAATGTTTTGTTTGGAATTTCGTGAGTAATGTTAGTAATCGTATTAATGGTAGGAATGGTTTCGATGTTTATCCAAATTGTGTTAAAGTTGTTTCAAAAGGAATTTTGTTTTTCAAAAGCGTTTTGCGGACAGAGACTAAGGCGAGTTGTATGGGAGAGGTATGGGAGAGCCATGCCTTCACTTTGGGAATCAATGTCCTCAAAGTTTTTTAACATTTTGCAACTTTTACTTTATTTTTGAGTAACAAAAAACCAGTTTTGCTTTCAAAATGCTTTCTCTTTTATTTTGTTCACTCACTTAAACATTATTTAATGCTTTTTGTATTTTAATTATTCTTCGGTTTAATTGGCGATCGATTACTGGTTTTCCTTAACTTATTATTCTATAAAATCGAAGTTAACTTTGATTTTGAAACAAATTTTTATAATTATATATCGTTTGCTATTATTTTACGGTCAAAATATTTTTAATTGGTTTTCATTGAATAAATTAGATAAATGGGACACACTTTCAGACTTTATTCCTCGTTTACTTTGTTTTATCGTCAATTGTATGTCCGATAAACAGACCATGCTCAATTTAAAGCTCAATTTTTAAATTTATTTTACAGAATACGTATATTCTTTATGTAAATTAGGTTTTATTTAAAATTTAAAATACATTTTCAACAAAGTATTAAGAATTTAGAATCAATCAATCAGTTTGACCAAGAACATATTAAGAAATGACTGATTAATGTGTGGAAATGTTGTACTCAAAACTTGACCCGAGCTTGAAATCAATTGTTCAATGTTCGAGTCAAAGGAAGGCCATTT
>JAQGCR010000057.1:0-11556 GCA_034699895.1 Chamobates voigtsi
TCTGTTCAAAACCCAATCCAATTGTCGTCCAGTGTTTTTTCAATCACTTTCTTGCGGTTAGAGTGACTCTGCACTGCACTCAGTGCTCGCCCTTGACTTTGATTCAAGAATTTTATGGTTCAACTGAAGAGAGGCATCAATTTTTTACACCCGATTTCCAGTCTTGTTATACATTAATTTGAGTTCAAATATATTTGTTATTTATATGTCTTATAATAAGGTAATAATTCGCACTTTTTTTAGCGCACAACTGGTGTTAAGGAATGAGTGCCAGTGTTTGGCACCGAACCAACAAAAAAAAAAACGCTCAGTCCTAATTATAAGGGCCGTTAACATTGAAATAGTCTTTGAGCTCAGATTGAGCAGGAATATCGTGTGAGCACTGGTCTAACACATTGATTATAGAGATTGAGATACACACTGATTATATTGAGTGGTTGGCCAAAAGCACAGAATAACTAAGCCTTGTGTTGTGTATCACTTATTTTTTTATTCTCTCATAAAATCTTTAATTTGCTTTCCTTTGAAAAGCTTTTTTCGTTTACAATTTGATGACTTATTTATAGGCAATAAAATTCTTCAGAAAATAATTGAATATAAATCCAAATGAGAATAAAAAAGCGATTTCTCATTAAAGTTAGTGTTAGTCCACAACAGTTGAGCTGTAATTGTGTTGGCATTCATTTCGTTAGTTTTTCTTCTTCTCATTTGATTCCTATTTTGTTAGTTCTGTTCCTTATTTAGTGAATAACTCTATTAATTCTGAACAATGAAACACAAATCGATTAAAGCCTACGACTAGTCATGAAATAAAAGTTTAGTCTTTTTTATACAATTTATTCGTCTGTTACTAACCATATCTTATTTCAATAAAAAATCAATTGTCAGACATTTTCTTAGAAGAGATTTTCTCTTCAATTCTGATCCGAGTGTTGGATAGACTACAAACAAAAAACATTAAAATGATTTTAATAATGTTTGTGCTATCACTAATCGTGAAGTTGTTTACTGGAGTACATCAATCATAATCACAAGTGAATCAAATCTAATATTATTTAACCGATAATAATAGAAAAGAGAGGACCTGTCGATGTGATGCCTTCAGACAACACAGAATAACATTACAAAAGGCATCACAACAACAAATAACAGCATATGATTTGATATGATATGCCATAAATAAGAGCCAGGAGTCTATCCGCACGAGATTCTGAGCGTTCGTTACCGCAGAATGTAATCAATATTTGAGATCATTTTGTGGTATAAGTGAAACAAATTTGTTTTATTCTCAAATCAGATCCACTGCCAAAATGTCAGGTAATTTTGTGGCCAACAGTTATATAATTCCTTTTTTATGACTGTTGTGAGGGATCATCACTTGTTTTGACTCCGACTCCAAACAGAAGCGATTTATTAGATTGGAGTCAATTGAAAGAAACGGAGAAAAAATAAGTTAAGCCAACGATTCTGTGGCTTAACTCAAAACACACAACAAATTAGTCTGCGTTTTGACTAAAATACTATTCAGTCTTTCGGTTGATATGTTTTTCTATTATATAAAGTATTGCCAATAAGTGAGGTATAAGTGAAGCTGAAGTGAGTGCCAGCAAAAAAGTGACCAAACTAGTGGTCCAACCGGTGGCCAAACAAGTTGTGCCAAATCAGTACATACTGTTTGA
Source organism: Chamobates voigtsi (assembly GCA_034699895.1). Taxonomy (NCBI): domain Eukaryota; kingdom Metazoa; phylum Arthropoda; class Arachnida; order Sarcoptiformes; family Chamobatidae; genus Chamobates; species Chamobates voigtsi. The sequence goes on from JAQGCR010000057.1 coordinate 1,680, forward strand.
CTGTTTGAGTGCCAGATATTTGTTGAACGCATCAATGATTGCACTGCCAGTCATTGCTATGAATGGACGATGAGCTCGACTGCGATGACTGTGCCAGCAATCATCAGACCGGTATTGGTAGAGATGAATGAGACACAGGTATGCCATCCAAACACCAGAATTATCGGTGGCACCACAACAATTACCGGCAGACCATTTCACTCAATTCTGTGTTATGCACACCACTCAATGTCTTTGCCACACATACAGTCAATCCTCGTTTAGATGAGGAATCATTTTTGAGTGAATGTCAAAACTTTTCTCAAACTCTATAATGATTTTCACTAAAAGTATTTATTATAATAGAAAATCCAATAACTCTTCTATCGATCAAAAAATTTGAGTAAATTTTCAAAAAATTTTTGATAATAAGTTAGAAAATTGTCTCAAATGATGGCTCGAATAGAGTGTAGTCTTTCGTTTCATTAACACTCAGACCTGTTTGGGGGGCGTTATAGTGGTTAGTGTTGTGTAGATCTGGTCGTCCGATACCATAAGTCATATGTGTGTCTGTTTGTGATGTCAATCAAAGAGAACACCTCTGAACAGCTCTGATCACATAATTGGATATTTTTCTCATTTTTTGTGACTTTAATCACATGAAGAGTGAGATTTCAGTCCATAAATTGGACACAAAAATAGAAGTCACTTATGTTGCAAATGATTGACTTTTAGCTCAGGTAACGCAGGTCTACACCAGTGCTGGCACTCAATTGTTGGCAATCATTGCCTGATTATAAAGCGAGCGAATCGTGTGTATGTCTGACCATCTCTTGGTTGAGAACATCGTTATTTGTATGTATGGCACAGATAGCGATCAGACTCTGAGGCCGTTCGAGTTGTGGGGTCGACATAACACGCATTTCTATGCAATAAGTCTTCAATTTGTCTAATACTGTGAGTAGAGTCCGCGCCCAACGCAGGCCTCTAAGGCTTGCAAATAATAATAAGAAATTAGAAATTAGTTTATTATTAGTTATTATTCGTTATTATTAGTTGCCTTTAATAACAATAATAAGCGATTCGACGAATTAGTATTACTTAATCTCAATCAACAAAAGTTATGCCCTTTTGTTAGCCATTAATTTGTTGTCCGATGACATCACAACACAAACCAAATCTATTAATACAGGAATTCTTGTACTCAACGCACACCACATTCATTTATAATTGTCTCTATTAGAGCAAAGGTAGATCCAAGGTGTGCCACAATCTTAAAGGCCTTAAATGAAAGAACCAAGACTTGAGACTTGACTCAAGACTATTCAGGTTTGCGTTGATATCCGAATCGACTCTAAAAAAAGCAAAACAAAGAATAAGAAAATTATCTAATTTTTGCTGCGATCACAACAAGTGCTTCCCTTTTCTTAATGAATAGGCTATTCATAAGCCAAAAAAGAGACCCGGAGCTTATTATTATGATACGAATTAGTGATTACATAAATTAAAGAAATTGTGTTTAGAAAAAAGGTGTTTGTGTTCAACGATAGCCGAGCGCTAATACCTGACTAACAAATCAAATGAATATAACGTTATGTGAAGAAAAACAGTGTTTAACTCAAGTATTGAATTTAATTATAGATTACTTCACAGCTATTTATTAAATGCTGATAATAAACATTGATTTCTATAATTTGAGAGAAATTGTAATTTACAGCCAATTCTCAAAATTATTGAATTAATATCTCATCTCTTGTTTGGAGAACGCATTGAAATGCTATCAAAATCTTAACAACTTTTGAGATAATGTCTTGAAAGCGATTGCAATAAATATTATATTTTAAGATTTTAATAATTTGTTTGAACGCAAGCTATGAATGAAATATAAATCTCTTTTCTCCTTCAAAATAATAATTTTGTGTATTTGTTGGCACCGGTTATAGAAGTTATAGTACTTATAGTACTTCACAGGTTGTTATCATTAGTTGTCTGAATACTAATGCAATTCAATTCATACGAATGTTATTTAAACTAAAACTTCTATTCTTCTTGAGTTCAGCGATAAAACATTTCAATGCCTTCTCTTTATAACTGAGCTGACGGTGAAGCACAGCCTCAACAGAACACAACTAATTTGGGAGTGTGTGCCCACCTTTCATAACCTCGTATTTCATTTCTAGTGCTTAAATATTTTTAAATAATAATAATAATAGAAGAGTCGAGTCTTATCTGGAGCTGAGAAACAGAGAGAGAATTCAAATGTCAGTTAATATGCATTTTCTCAAAACACCAATTATTAGCATTACTTCAACTATTATTAAACCGGCGATAGATATGTGTTTGTATTGACTGCCAAAAAATTGTTGTTTGTTTAAAATCAGGTCTCAGACGTGTTTCTATTGTGCCATACATTTTTCACTCCTCCGTTCCCTCTTGAGTGAGGTCTGGCCATCAAATAGTCCGATCAGAATCTCAGACAAACAAGCAATACATAAGAAAGGAATAACTAATACAATAACTAATGTATTGTAAATACACTTTTCGGTCAATTATTTGATACGTTTGTTAATGGCTTCGGTTTTAAATATAACTAATCTTTTATTACTCGAACCACTCTATCGGAGGTCTATCGGAATGGGCTCTACTCTAATGTAATTGTTGTTTGAGTTATGTTTGTTTGAAACATCAAATTTGGTTCAATTTTCCCATAACTCCTATTAAAGTTGAGTTCACATAAATATTTTTCTTAATTTTCTTCAAATCTACAAATGATTTGATAAAAGAGTTGTTTTCAAAGCTATTGTTGGCAGCGATTGTCTGCAAAAAAGCCATTAAAAGCCAAGCATTCAATTTGTCCCAAAACTAAAGGAATAACGCTTTCTATTACTCTATAATTTTGAAAATTGATTTTATTGATAATTATTTTAATTTCGTAGAAACTAAAGGACAGAATTGTCTCTCTTTTCATTCGTCAAATACAATGAATACCTGTTCTTATAATTCAATTTAACTAACATTTCATTTATGAGCTCTTTTTGCAAATAATATGATTGAAATGTAAATACAAAAAGTATTTTACATCCAATTTGTGGAAATAAATTCAAACATTCATTTGATATTCAGCTGTCTTTCAACACAAACCGAATGAATAAGAAATTATTTCCTAAAAAACATTAAACAAACATAAAGTCTATGATATATATGAGTAAATTGATTGCACAAAAACCTAATCAAATATAAGTTAAGTTAAGTTCTAAGGTTTGGAATCAAAATAACAGCAAATATTCTCTTCAAAGCCTATAATTATGGTTGAAGTTTGAAATTTTAATCAAGAATATTAATCGACTGCTTTTGAATAAAAAGATAATATTTATAATTTGAAAACTAATCATTAAACGAATGTTGATTTGCAATCGAATTAATAAAATAAAAGCCTTAAGAAAATAGTGAATCCATAACTCATATTAATAATTATATACTTAAAAAGGGTTGACTCTCTGTTGACTGTATGGCTATTTCTGAATTGAATTACTCTTCAGTACCATTGATAAGATATAATCGAGCACTAAATTAGTAACGATTTTTTCATTGAGAGATACATTTCCTCTAAAAGCTAAGTTGAAAGACTGATAGACAAGAGCATATCTAGTCGAGTCCAATCAAAGACACATTAGTTTTGCTAGATTATTATACTATATTGGAATTGGCACGAAATTAGCGTTTAATCCAGGCACTTTAATTATAACTTCAATATTTGATTTTCGATTTTGAGCCTTAATGACATTTTTCTTCTTTAATGAATTCAATTTTTCTATCGAATGAGTAATGGATTCACTAATGGATTATTGCAATAAAATTAATAATTATTGCCTTTGATTAACAAAATGTCATTAAATGGCCTCAAATTAATTCAATTAGACTTTCCTCAGGAATTTCATTACTGAATGAATTTTTTCCTCAAAAAGTATTTTTTATAACATTTTTATAAGATTTTAAAGGCATTAAAAATTTTATTGAATCAAATTTCTAATACAAACTCTAATTTTATTCAATTAATGACTACTTATTTAAAATAATTAGAATATATTTTTTGATTAATTAAATGACGTAAAAGTTTTATTTGAAAACAAGAAAAAGTTTTTAATTATAAACTAAATTCAGGCGAATGTTATCGAAGAGAACGTGAGGTCTGAAAATTGAAACAAAATTATATCCGACACGAAATACACACAACTTCTGATACATCTATAGATTTGAGGTCTGCCTCACCTCATATACCATACAATTGAAGCCATATTACGATTATCTCTATTTCCGTCATCTCTTTTTCGCCGTTAAATAAAATTAAAATCTTTTTTCGATTAGAAGTCAAAAACGAAATAAAATTGTATTAAATATAATGTATTTGAAGCGAAAACCAAGATATAGATCGTTATTAAAAGTTTTTCCAAATGTTTTTCAATTCAGATTAGTGTTGAACTAAATTACAATTGAGATTATTTTCTTCTAAATTGGACTCTCTATTACCAGGGCACTAATTTAAGACCAAATTTGAGGAAAACATCACTTAAATGATCTGATTTTAATTAAAACAATTTTTCATTTCTGATATTAATCTGAATTAATTGTAGTTTCGATTAATTAATGATTTTATTTGCAGTTTTTAATTATTTATTCACAGTTTTACAACATTTCTGTTCCCATTAAAAATAAAATTAATTTGATTTAAGTGATCAAGTTCAATCTAATTTATGATTGTTTCCCAAATCGTATCTAACAAACAAGGTCATTAATTCATTCATACCCAAGAGCTGATCAAACGATTTATTCCTCTTATGTGGCCATCAGTAGAGTAGAGCTAATCGTAAACAGAATGGAATTCCTAAAAGAATGTCTATTTACACTAGGTAATTCATTAAGTAAGTATTTATTCATGAATTTCACAAAAATTAATTAACTTTGAATTTTAGGTTAGTTTTGTGTCGACATTCTTGTGGTGCAGTCATCGCTCAAATACCCGAATAGTAATTGTTTTTATGGGTTTGTCTCTCGTCTATTGAATAACTGTCGACACAACGGCTACTGAAATAACAAAAATCCTTAAACTACTCACAAAATTAAGACACTTTGAGTGAAATTAATGTTAAACCAAACAAATAATGGCTTAAAATTAAAACAATTTTAAGTTAGAATCAAATTCTTTGTTTTAAAAATGTGTTTATTGTGCGTCTATTTTTTGATTTAAAAATAAGGTCTATCCAAAGGAGAGACCCCTCCAAAAATTACCTTAAAGGTAATGCTCCATGTATGTCCCCCATCACGGTAATCTTTAGTAAAAGGCGAAAGATTATTACGCTTTGAAGGGAGACCTGAGCTTAAAATAGATTGGTTTGAATGCATTGATCTCTCATTCAATGAATTGTTTATTAACAGCCATTACACCAATAATTAGTTAATTAATTTTATATTAAATGAAAATTTTGAAGAATTTCTTAATTGATTTAATTAAATGTATTATATTATCTTAAATCTTGAATGAAAAACAACTAATTAATTGAGTTTTAATTAATTTAATTTAATTTTAAGCACAAATCAAGTGATCGATTGACACAAATAAAGCTGTTTTCAACTCAAAAAGAGGTAAGACATTCATAAACTGATAAGAATTTATTATAGATTAGAAATACATAGAGTCAGCTCTGAATAAATAAAGTGTTCAATGTCAATTTGGGCCGTTTATCATCAAGGAAAGCTATTGAATTATTAGTTAATGATTGAAATATGATTCTCACAAATCTATTACAAATGAGCCGTAAATTTAATAAAAGAAAAAAATTATTCATTATTTGAAGCAATAAATTAAACTAATTTTTTTCGTCTCAAAATCCAAGAATAGTTAATTAAATCGTTTAAGGATTTTATCGAAAACCTCTTTTTTGGTTTATTTTAAGTTAAAAACTAACGAGTTTTTGGCAAAAAAACGATCTAAACTTCAGATAAAAGTTAACCAATAAATAAATATTGAAAAACAGAGGCATAAGAAGAAGAAAAAAGTTATTGAAATCTAATTTATTAAATCAATTTTGAAATCCAAGAGTAATTTAAAGCTCTTGAACAAAATTATGAATAATTTGAGTGCGATTGTAATTCAAGTGTTATTTCTCTTAAGACATAAATCATTAAATATTTTCTTTAAAAAAAATATTTTAAAACAATATATAATTTTAAAATTGTAACCATTCGGGCGTATATTAAATGCTATTTAAACTTGCAATTCAATAGCTTTAATGAATATTCTCAACAAAAGTCTCAATGATTTTCGTTGAAATATCTTTTATAGAAATAAATGTATAATTATTTTTAAAAAACTAATTATAGGATTACTTTAACAACAAATTTAATGTCTTTAAAGACAACTGTATTTGAATTGTCAATTGTTCGCCAAATTATATGTCTATTAATCATTGATTCGTGAGTTTTAAAATAGTTTGCCGTTTAATATAGTCTCACAATATTTAGCTCAAAGTCAACTCAATTACGAAATTTGTGAAAATGAAGGCAAAAAACAACTAATTTTCAATCACTTTAATCAATAGTATTAATGAAATATTTGCAATAAATTTAAATTTATTATCAAAATAAATGTTAACTAATAATAATTGAGACAAACATTAATAACATTATTACTCTGTTATTATTTATTTGAATAATTCTTATTTTTCGCCTAGCTAACAATTATACAGGTTAAATAATGATTTAATTTAGATTATAAGAGACGAGCATTTGTCAAATTAGCAGAGCTTTTGCCCATTTGGCAAAACTGGTAATCATGTTATCAACATTAGTGCTGTGCCTGTGCTGAGCAAAAACTTTTTTGTTGCTTCTCCTTGGAAAGCCTTTTCTTATTGAATCGAGCTCAGTTTTTTCACTTCAATCAGGTATTTCATTGCTGTTTAGATTGAGATTAATAGTCTTTCAATAATTATCGGTTCAATAAAATCATTATTCGCTTTAAAGCTTATAATTTGGTCATAAGTTTTAATCCAAAGACTTGTTTCACATCTATTAATAATGGACTGAATGTGCGGTTATTTGATTTATTTTATTATTATGTCATTTATCAAAATACCTTTCCTTTGGAACTCTGAATAAAAAAGAAGTTTAATCTCTGAAAAACTTGTTAATAATCAATATGATAGGCAATGGAGTACTTTATGTCAAGCCTTTCCTAATTTAGATTATAGTGTTTTGGTTGAACTTATTTTGGTTTTTTTGATTCATATATTTTTATTATCGATAATATATTTTCTATTCAATGGTTTATAAAGACATTAAATACGAAACATCCGACTCTTGTGATGCGAAGACCGAAAAAAATTGCTTTTTTATGATTAAATGCAAAATGTTTTGCGCCTCAAATCAAACGTTTCATTCATTTATTTTTTTCGATTAAATATTAAAACCCATAAAAAGGTATTAGAAAAGTGAAGGGTTCGGTATATCATGAATTTCTACGCGATTAACTTAGAGGGTATGCTCGAGGAAGAGGTGAGTTATCAGTTTAGCGAAACTTTTTATCTTTTTTTCGGTAAATTTCTGTTTAAGTGAATATTAAGACTAAGATTGGGATCGAATCCAACAAAAAAGTTTCAATTCGTTAAAAAATAACATCAGTTTGTGTTATATCGGATCTAATGAAACATTTAATATAAAGATAAATTAGGTCCGACCACAATAATTGTTACAATATCGTAATTAGATCAACATGCTTAAAATATGTGGGAAATTGAAATTCAAATTCAGTTCAAATTTGGAAGAATTTAAAGAAATTTTTTGGTCGATTTGTAAAACTTTTAACAAATTTGTTTCGTTTTGAACTCATTTGTTGATTGTTTTCAAATCGATTCTTAAACTATTTTTCAATTTGTTTTTAAAATAAAGTAATGATTTTGTATTTGAATTGAATAATCACTTAATTGTCTGAAATTTTTATAACTAAATCCAAATATTTTGATTCAAATATGCCGTTAATATCTCCTACTCTGACTTCCGGCACAAATTATCTTTTTCTTTAACTCACATTAGTTGACATTCAATTAAAAACAATTTTAATTCAATTTAATACCAAACCTGCGCTCATACCGACAGCCAACACACATAACAGCGCGATATTAACACAATTACCTCAAAATATTGATCAAACAAAACGAAAAAACGACTAAATTGTGATAAAAACAATGAATTTTTGCATAAATTAAAAGGCGGAGTAAAAAATCAATTATTCTCTGACTTAATGCGAAACTTAAAGGTGTAATGAAATTTCAAAGTATTAGTTACTAAAACCACAAGAATTTTGAAGCGAAAAAAAGTAGAAAAACTTATAAAAAGTTAGTGTAAAGTACTGTAAACCCCGAAAATTGGTTGGCGTTAGCGGCCAATCATTATTTATTAGTTAGTCCTTTATGTTGGTATTCGGTAATAAATAAGCATGCTCATTAACACCTGGGGCGCGAGAACCATATTTATCTCAACATCGAATGCACGAACCATTTGGGGGTTAATGAGAGATCACGTTCACTCTACCCGAGCGACTCTACCTGTTCACTATCTGTTCACTAAATTATAATTTATACAATAAATCGCATTTCACTCCTCTATTATCTAAACCTAATATAAAATTGTATTTTTTTGGGCAAAATTTCTCATCAAAAAATATAATGTAATATAAAATTCATGGACATTGTCCTCCTCTGTGAGAATACCTGCGCTTATATACCTGTGCCGTACTATTGTTCTTCTACTAAAGAATAGCCTAAAATTATAATAGATTTTTGAGGAAAGATTTTCTTCTTTAAAACGTTATTTTATTGCAATATTATTAGCATTGAATACCACTTAAAAAGTTGATGCATACCATTAATGGCTTTCCCCGACTTGGAGCTCAGTCTGAGTTCTACCGGAATCTAATTGTAATGCAAACGATAATTGGATAATCTATCAGTTTTGGGGGCACTTCAACAGTCTGTGGGCCGGTTTCCTAATTAAATGGACATCTGAGGGCTAAACTCGAGGATAAATGTCTTGTCTAACTTAAACAGTCTGTGCGATTGAATGCCCTCTCCTATTGAATATCTTGTGAGGGCTAGTCTTTGAGTCGAGTTCTCAGACTCTAATGAAAAATTAAGTAAAAAATTAGAATTTCTCCTCTTTTTTGCCGATGTTTTTGAGTGACGTTCCAATGGATTATCAAATTAGTTGTTCGAGTCATCAATTTATTGAATGCTAATCATTTTGAATCTGTGTTTAAGACCCCGGTGCTCATGCATTGGCTCAGAGCCAGTATTTTATATGATTATTCTGAGCAAAACAACGCCTTATAAAATAATTGCAGTGATTGGCCGTCAAAACGACTTCAAACGCCGTTTTCTATCTATTTGTGTCTCATTTAATTATAGATTAGAGTCAATCAATTTTATTATATTTTTTGTTATCTTAAGTTTTGACGCATTTGTTTCCAAACGCTATATCGATGACTGACTGACCAAATAATACCATATAATAACAGTGCTCTCAGGAGTGACTGCTCTGACTTTTCACTCAGTATTAGCTATTCATTCAAATTGAATGCAAACAGAGTTGAGGGCCAGAGAGCTGTTCACCCAACACAGGGAGGTCTAGCACATCATACCTGTGCCCCTATCCTCTATCGTTTTTTTGTGTTCTCCTTCTTCTGTGTGTGACTTACGTCTGAATTCTTTTCTTTTCCATTAATACTGAATTATAAGACATTTCAACAGAATATTTGCTTTTCGGCCGAAAATGATTTTTCTTCTTCTTTGGCGTCAATTAGTTATGAAATAAATTCTCAGCAAATCTTGTCTTCGGTTCAATCCATCGG